>CM042263.1:1182745-1185245 GCA_023566225.1 Romanogobio albipinnatus
TAACAGCTGGACATCACACACTCGTTTACTGATCCACACATCTCTCTCTACAGGGATCCTGGAGAACATCAGCCGGCCTCAACCAGAGCTGCTCCCCCACCCTCCTCCACCTCCTCCACCTCCTACACCTCCTGCACCACAGGTATCTGTCCATCCATCCATCCATCACTCTCTCATCCATACATCTGTTCATCCATCTGTCCGTCTGTTCATCCATCCATCACTCTCTCATCCATACATCTGTTCATCCATCCATCACTCTCTCATCCATACATCTGTTCATCCATCCATCACTCTCTCATCCATACATCTGTTCATCCATCCATCCATCACTCTCTCATCCATACATCTGTTCATCCATCCATCACTCTCTCATCCATACATCTGTTCATCCATCCATCCATCACTCTCTCATCCATACATCTGTTCATCCATCTGTCCGTCTGTTCATCCATCCATCACTCTCTCATCCATACATCTGTTCATCCATCCATCACTCTCTCATCCATACATCTGTTCATCCATCCATCCATCACTCTCTCATCCATACATCTGTTCATCCATCTGTCCGTCTGTTCATCCATCCATCACTCTCTCATCCATACATCTGTTCATCCATCCATCACTCTCTCATCCATACATCTGTTCATCCATCTGTCCGTCTGTTCATCCATCCATCACTCTCTCATCCATACATCTGTTCATCCATCCATCACTCTCTCATCCATACATCTGTTCATCCATCTGTCCGTCTGTTCATCCATCCATCTGTCCATCGGTTCATCCATCCATCCATCACTCTCTCATCCATCCATCTGTCCGTCTGTTCATCCATCCATCTGTCCATCGGTTCATCCATCCATCCATCACTCTCTCATCCATCCATCTGTCCGTCTGTTCATCCATCCATCTGTCCGTCTGTTCATCCATCCATCTGTCCATCAGTTCATCCATCCATCCATCACTCTCTCATCCATCACTCTCTCATCCATCCATCTGTTCATCACTCTCTCATCCATACATCTGTTCATCCATCCATCCATCATTCTCTCATCGATCACTCTCTCATACATCACTCTCTCATCCATCCATACATCACTCTCTCATCGATCACTCTCTCATACATCACTCTCTCATCCATCCATCCATCACTCTCTCATCCATCACTCTCTCATCCATCACTCTCTCATCCATCCATCCATCACTCTCTCATCGATCACTCTCTCATCCATACATCCATCCATCACTCTCTCATCCATCCATCCATCACTCTCTCATCCATCACTCTCTCATCCATCCATCCATCCATCACTCTCTCATCCATCCATCCATCCATCCATCACTCTGTTGCTCTAGTTATCAATCTATAGTTGTAATCTGTGTGTGTTTTACAGAAGGCTGGTTGGTCGTGTCCAGAGTGCACATTCCTGAATAAACCCACTCGCCCGGGGTGTGAGATCTGCAGCACGGCCAGACCTGACAACTATACCGTCCCAGACCTGTACCAGCCGGACGAGGCCGAAACCAGGAGACTCCAGCAGGAGCAGCTGGCCAGCCTGCAGTACGAGCAGGTCAGCTGAGAGGACACACACACACACACACACACACACACACACACACACACACACACACACACACACACACACTCACACACACACAGGGTTTACATCTGAGAGTCTGAGAGAGTCTGAGTTCACTTCATCACAGAATAACAGACCGCATTAATATTTCTAATAAAAACCAATGAAGGTTGTTTTTATTAATTAAATACATATATAAAGTCGAAATACTTTAATGAATTAT
This sequence comes from Romanogobio albipinnatus, assembly GCA_023566225.1. NCBI lineage: Eukaryota > Metazoa > Chordata > Actinopteri > Cypriniformes > Gobionidae > Romanogobio > Romanogobio albipinnatus. The sequence continues at coordinate 1,184,549 of CM042263.1, forward strand.
TAATCACATGTTTAAATAAGGAATCTTGCGTTCACTCACAGTCTCTGATAGAAGAACGCAAGAAGAATTTCCAAGAACTCCTGGAAACCGATTCCCAGAGTCTGGTGGGGAACACGGATCAACTGGACTGCGCCATCTGCTTCTCCACCATCCTGCCAGGAGAGGGCGCTGTGCTGAGAGAGTGCCTGCACAGCTTCTGCAGGTGCGTTAGACCGCTCGTGTGTTACTGTGGACAGGAAGTGCAGACTGAAGTACAGCTTGTGTTCCTCCTGCAGGGACTGTCTGAAGGAAACCGTCCTGAACTGCACGGATGCAGAGGTGCTGTGTCCTTATAGAGACGACGCTTATTCCTGCAACTGCATACTTCAGGATCGGGAAATCAAATCAGTAAGATCATTCATGGGGGATCACCTTCTGCTCTTGAGTCTAGGGCAGAACCGTATTGTACAGTGTGATTTGGCACACTTATAGAGGACAGTCTGAAATGTCACCATAGCACATTTGGAGTCTCTAACTCAATCCCTCTAGCGCCACCACCTGTCCAAAGTTTCACTCATATTTATGCTAATAACTTTTGAACCCTGATGCTGCGTTCACACCGAGTGATTTACATGTTAAGTGAATGCAGAGACGCGAAATGGCATTCTGCGGCGCGAATGACACAAATTGTTTTGAACGCGCAATTCGCGCGAATCGC
>CM042263.1:1190245-1212745 GCA_023566225.1 Romanogobio albipinnatus
ACTCAAAAGAGCTGATTCATAAGAGTCATTTAGTCAAGAATCAGACTACATCGTGTTTGATTCACTAAAAAGAGCTGATTCATAGGAATCATTTGGTCAAGAATCAGACTACACTGGTTGCGCTGTATGCCTTTGAATCACTTAAAAGAACCGATTCATACGAGTCATTTGTTTGGGAATCAGACTACATTGGTCACAACATAGATATCCATAATAAAGGCTAGATGTCTCGTCCGCGCTGCTGGCCAATGGAGGTCGACGTCCGCACCTGGCGGCCATCTTGTCACAGTCAGCTCGCTCACTCATTGTGTTTTAATGGAGCGTGCACTTTTTAAATAACCATAACTTGCTCAATTTTCTACCGATTTTCAAACTGTTTGCTTTGTTATAAACGTCAGAGATGTAGTTATGACACTGCATACTTATGTATAATTATTCATAATTTGTTCAGAATCACAGCCACGTTAATAACGTTTGTAAGAAACCAAACCATTTGTAAATCCGTCCAGATTTCAGCGAGATAAGAGTATTTGTGTTCAGATCACTCGCCTCACATCAGGAGCCCGCCAGAAAGCTGGCCTGTGACAAGATGGCCGCCGCTGATGACGTTAGAGACTCCGCCGTAAGACATCAGGCCGTTATTATGGATATCTATGGCTGTATGCCTTTGAATCACTTAAAAGAACCGATTCATAGGAGTCATTTGTTTGGGAATCAGACTACACTGGTCACACTGTGTGTGTTTGATTCACTCAAAAGAGCTGATTCATTAGAGTCATTTGTTTGGGAATCAGACTACATTGGTCATTCTGTGTGTTTGATTCACTCAAAAGAATGATTCATATGAGTCATTTGATTGGGAATCAGACTACATCATGTTTGATTCACTCAAAAGAGGTGATTCATAAGAGTCATTTGTTTGGGAATCAGACTACATCATGTTTGATTCACTAAAAAGAGCTGATTCATAAGAGTCATTTGTTTGGGAATCAAACTACATTGGTCCCACTGTTTGTGTTTGATTCACTCAAAAGAGCTGATTCATTAGAGTCATTTGTTTGGGAATCAGACTACATTGGTCATTCTGTGTGTTTGATTCACTCAAAAGAATGATTCATATGAGTCATTTGATTGGGAATCAGACTACATCATGTTTGATTCACTCAAAAGAGGTGATTCATAAGAGTCATTTGTTTGGGAATCAGACTACATCATGTTTGATTCACTAAAAAGAGCTGATTCATAAGAGTCATTTGTTTGGGAATCAGACTACATTGGTCACACTGTGTGTGTTTTATGAATCAGCTCTTTTGAGTGAATCAAACACATACAGTGTGACCTGTGTAGTCTATCAGTGTAGTGTGTGTTTGATTCACTCAAAAGAACCGATTTTTAGGAGTCATTTGTTTGTGAATCAGACTACATTGGTCACACTGTTTGTGTTTGAATAACTCAAAAGAACTGATTCAAAGGAGTCATTTGTTCGTGAATCAGACTACATTGGTTGCGCTGTATGTTTCAGTTTGTATAAAAATAATTTTTTAATTATTAAAATATTAAAATCGTTAAAATATTTGTTACCCGTCAACCGGTTTCCATTCCAGCAACTCCTGGCGAACGGCGAGGCGATGAACTGCCCCACATGTCAGGTGATCGTGCAGAAGAAGGACGGCTGTGACTGGATCCGCTGTCTGATGTGCAAGACCGAGATCTGCTGGGTGACCAAACAAGCCCGATGGGGACCGACGGTCAGACTCAAACCTACAGCACTCATTGGTTCAGTGATTGGTGTCAGAGTTAACATCACCTGCTTCTGTCTCTTCAGGGAAGCGGAGACACGTCGGGCGGATGCAGATGCCGAGTCGACGGAGTCCTGTGCCATCCGCAGTGCCAGAACTGCCACTGAACGAAGCCTGCGCTACACAACACTTACACACCGGCCCGGCTGAGCTGAAGTCACATCCGGACGGAAGACTCACAGCGGGTTTACAGGATTACACTGAGCTTCTGTAGGTCTAAATCACTACTGCTCTCGGCATGATGCTCTGGGACTGTGTGCAATGATACACTTATGATGTTTGTGTAAGGGGATTTTTGTTGTTGTAAAATTATAGTAAATATACATGAAGAAGGAATAAATCAAACATACAAATGCATAAAATGGAGTGGATTGTAATCAAACGATATACAAAATTGTCAAATATGTTGAAGCATTATCTTCTGATTCAATAAACTTTACAAAACCTGCTATTCTAACCCTCTGGTGCTCTTCGCTCATTTCTGACCGGAACATTTTCTGTTTTGAAATCACAGCTTCATCAGAATGATATGAAACTTGCTAACTTTTCTAGCATTAGGACTGTAAACACACAACAAAATTGGAGTCATGATTCGAGTATGCTAATTGGTCGTAAAAAAAAAGAGTAGCATTCGTTCATTGTAAATGACCACCATAGGAAATGAATGGGAAATCAGCAAAAACACAAAAACTCTGAATATTTGTGTGTACAATCTACAAATCGGCCACAATGCTGAAAAAAAGTACACAGCAGTGAAGGGGTGACACTCTCAAACATCAAGAGTGTGATATTGACACACACACTTATACACACACACACTTATACACACACACGAAAAACTGAACCTTTGAACCACATTGAGAATTTTTAAAAATCACAGCTTCATCAGAATGATATGACTTTTCTAGCATTAGGACTGTAAACACACAAAAATTGATGGCATGATTCGAGCATGCTAATTGGTCGTAAAAAAAAACTCCCACTTGTGCTCTTCGGTCAAAAATGACCCCCAGAGGAAATTAATGGGAAATCTGCAAAAACACATTCACAGAAAAAAATTATATTTCTTACAAAACAAAACAAAAATCTAAAACTTTATAATAAACAGTCTTGAGATTTTTTAAATATATATTCAAATCCATCAAAAAAAATCATTAAATGTGTTCAAAAGAGAACTAGTGAATTCTCAAGCCTCTCCACAGAGACCTCTAGTGGTCACACACATGGTTGCATGATTTCTTTAATAATTCCAAAAGAGGGCGATAATCTGCCTTCAAAAAAATTGATTTTGAAGGCTTAAGCCCTATTCTCAAGGGATGAGTATTATCTGGGGACCTCTGGTGATTTGTAATAATTGCAGAGAACGTCTGTGATCTTAATCATGTGTGAATCGGCCATGTCTGTAATTTGTAAAGTAAAAATTCCCCCGCAAATTCCCCACCATATTTCGCCGAACACCGAGGTCCTGTGATAATATTAGTCTCGTGCGAATCGGCATCTCTGTGATTTGGCCGGAATTAAAGGATTAGTTCACTTTTAAATAAACTTTTGTTGATAATTTCCTCACCCCCATGTCATCCAAGATGTCCGTGTCTTTCTTTCTGCAGTTGAAAAGAAATGAAGGTTTTTGATGAAAGCATTCCAGGATGTTTCTCCATATAATGGACTTCAATGGGCTCCAAACGGTTCAAGGTCCAAATGACAGTTTCAGTGCAGCTTCAGAGGCTTTAAACGACAGCAGACGATGAATAAGGGTCTTATCTAGCCAAACCATCAGTTTCTGTGAGAAACCCAGCAGTATTTATGCTGTTATTTTACCTCTTATCAGACGAGCGTGATCATCTCTGAGCTCCGCCATAACTTCCGCTAAGTGAGGTCAAAATACGAGTGTGGTCATAGATGTATACGTAGATGCCTCATTAGCGCCTGCACGGATCAGTAGAATGAGGCATCTATGATCGATATATCTATGACCACGCTCGTATTTTGACCTCATTAAGCAGAAGTTATGGCGGAGCTCAGAGATGATCACGTTCGTCTGATAAGAGGTAATATAACAGCATAAATACTGCTGGGTTTCTCTCAGAAACTGATGGTTTGGCTAGATAAGACCCTTATTCATCGTCTGCTGTCGTTTAAAGCCTCTGAAGCTGCACTGAAACTGTCATTTGGACCTTGACCCGTTTGGAGCCCATTGAAGTCCATTATATGGAGAAACATCCTGGAATGCTTTCATCAAAAACCTTCATTTCTTTTCGACTGATGAAAGAAAGACATGGACATCTTGGATGACATGGGGGTGAGTAAACTATCAGCAAAAGTTTATTTAAAACTGAACTAATCCTTTAAGCGGATCGTATATCATTTTTGCATGGTTTTTGTGTCCTGTGCGCATTTTTATCTTTATCTTTCACGAGGAATGGCGATAGGCTGCATATAATGCGCACCGTTGTGAATTCCCGTGCGGCCGCGCGGATTATACTTTCACTTTAGAATGAGCAATTTGGGAGTAAATTGCTTGAATGGGGTGTTTAATATTATTCTTAATGAAAAAGACAAAAACAGAACAATCACAATTTACATCTAGCTTTGAAACTGAATCTTCCGCCGTATGTTATTATATTGCTCAGTTCAGTTTTTAATTGTTGAGTCTGTTCTCCAACTGAACTAAACTATTTTTATTACTATAAAACAATCAAAATGATATCGATACGGCTGTTTATAATTTCATACAGCTATATCTATAACGAAAACACATTTACAAGTCTTGACATCATATCCGGGAGATAGTCAGTAAATTAGAGTAAAATCACAGGCTTTGCTTATCCCGTGCGAATGGGGCTCTAGTCTCTATTTTAACCTGAAATACTGCAATAATAATACAAAGTTAAAAAAATTACCAACATTTAAAAAAAAAAAAAAAATTATGGCAAATGGCAAAAATAGACCATAATTATTGCATAAATATTAAAAAATACCATCAAATATTCACAAAATTAAAAAGAAAAAATATTATTGAAGAAAAATAAATTGCATTGGTTTTACTGGGGTGGAGGAAGTTGAATTATTAGGTGTCCGGTCACTTATGACCGGGAAGATGACCAATCAGAGGGCTAACATTAAATGACTCCAAATGAACACATCTCTCTCACACAGATCACTTCACTTTTCTTTTTATTTAAACATATTAACATGACCAACCCGAGACGACTCATAAGCGCTCAAAGTGCAAAACATAAGAAAGACGCTTTAGTTCTTTAGTGCAAAATTAATGCAAAGCAGTGATCATGTGGTCATAAACAGTAGTATTGTGTGTTATTTCAACAGAGCGATAGAAGAAGAACAGAAAAGATTGTACTCTATGATTAGATGTTGATCAGTCGTGAACATAAACATCTGTGGCGTATTCCACGTTTAGCATTCACAGGATCAGCTGACGCCACTATTTTTCGACTCATTCTCCGAGTTTTCGTTTCCGTTTTCTAATCCATTCAGCCGATCTCCGGGTCTGCGCTGTTAGCATAGCTTAGCATAGATCATTGAATCTGATTAGACCGTTAGCATCTCTCTTGATATATTACGCAGCGCCTGAAAATAGGCTAACTTCAGTCAACATAACCAACGGGACAACCGGCTCACACAGGGAGCGCTGGGACTATTTTCAGCCGCTGCGTAATATCAGATCAAGAGAGATGCTAACGGTCTAATCAGATTCAATGATCTATGCTAAGCTATGCTAACGGAGATCGGCTGAATGGATGAGAAAACGGAAACTCAAATAGTGGCGTGTTCCTTTAAAAGGTGGTTTCTGAGATGAAAACCGCATGTTGTGTTCTATGATTAGCACTTATCACAAAAGATGCTGCAATTAATGTGATTTGGAGAAGAAAAAATGAAATTTAGTAAAAAAATTTACTTCATAAACATTACCAGAGAATTGAATGAAAGCACTGTTCATATACTCGCTTCTTAACGAAGATTTTACCAGCACAACACATCGATTCCTGCCAATTCACTGAACAGGGGCTCTAAAAACATTTTGGTCTCGGTAGATAGATATATATTATTTAGATAAAACACGAGGCAGCTCAATCATGAAACACAAGTTAATCATTTCTGCACAGATCATTTGTAAATTGCTGCATTTGTGCGTTAATTTACACAAGAATGACGTTACGAACAAAGTATATCAACCGTTGTTGTTTCTGTACATGCTTTTCAAAACAAAAACTCCCGTAAACTATTGTTATGAGCATGGTTCATAAAAGCATTTTTACGTAAATTGTTGTTGTAAATTCAGCGTAAAAATTTACGTAAAAATAGTTTTATGAAAAAAACAATTTGTAAATGAATTTCAAAACAAAAATTCTCTTAAAGTATTTTTATGTACAGTTCATAAAAACATTTTTACGTAAATTGTTGCAGTAAATTCACCGTAAAAATTGTTTTACGAACAATTTTTTTGGACACAAATTAAAAAACAAACTTCTTTAAACTATTATGTACAGTTCATAAAGCATTTTTATATAAATTGCTGCAGTAAATTCAGCTTAAATTTTTTTTTACAAACTATTTGTTTTGTACACAAATTTCAAAACAAAAACTCTCTTAAACTATTGTTATGTTCAGTTCATTAAAGCATTTTTACGCAAATTGCAGTAAATTCAGCGTAAAAATTGTTTTATGGAAGAAAAAAATGTGTACATGAATAAAACTATCATTACTAATTTGTTGCATTCAATTCAGTCAGTTTACATAAAAACTATATTACTAGCAAAGTACACTAATGTCATAAATTACGTTAAACTATCGTTATGTAGATAACTCGTAAAATCATTATGTAATTTTTCGCATTTAATTTAATGCAGCAATTTAGCAATTACCGTTTAGTTTTCAAAGTTAATGTACATTGTTCATAAAACTATTTTGTATATTGTCACTGAATTGAATGAATCGATGCGATGATCGTTTATGCGAGTCTTTCTGAAATTCACATGTATGTTGTATGTAGCTTTGACATTCAAGTGAACGCGACAATTGACTATTGCTATTCGATGTAAATTTCCGCATTTAATTAAACGTGACAATTTAAGTAAAAATAACTTTACGTAAAAATAGTTTTACGAACTATTTTCTTAGTACACGACTCTCAAAACTCTCAAAAATTCTCTTAAACTATTGTTATGAGCATGGTTCATAAAAGCATTTTTACGTAAATTGTTGCAGTAAATTCACCGTAAAAAAATATGTCAAAATAGTTTTACAAACTATTTTTTTTGTACACGATTCTCAAAACAAAAACTCTTAAACTATTGTTATGAGCATGGTTCGTAAAAGCATTTTTACGCAAACTGCACCAAATTCAGCGTAAAAATTGTTTTACGGAAGAAAAAAAGTGTACATGAATAAAACTATCATTACTAATTCGTTGCATTCAATTCAGTCAGTTTACATAAAAACTATATTACTAGCAAAGTACAGTCATAAATTACGTTATTATTATTATTATTATAAATTACATTCATGCACAAAAACAGCATAAATGTAGTGTTTTTCAAACTATTCTATGTAAATTTCCGCATTTAATTAAACGTGACAATTTAAGTAAAAATTACTTTCGCATTCGACTCAAAATGACGTGACAATTGGCATAAAATTGTTTTCCGAACAACGCACAAGAATTTCAATTATTCATAAAAGCATTCTTAAGTAAAAAAGACTCACAAAAATGATATTTACAGAAAATCCCTGGCGTTTCATGAATGATCCGTGGCGTGTCCATACCTCTGCTGATCCTGGGAATATGTGTGTTTCCTTTCAGACTATTTAATTATAATAACTATAAGCACAATATTTTATTCATTAGTCTGACTCACGAGTATAAATACAAAAAAAAAAAAAAGGCAAAAGGACAAATGTTCCGTCCTCAAAGGGAGACGTTCCTTCATGGGAAGAGTAAGTCTAGCTTAGGAGCCCATTCCAGGGCGGAGTTGACCACGGCCAAAGCTGCGGCCCCCAGCGCCACGGTCAGCCCCATGACCGCCAGCCGCATGATGCGCCGGCCCGTGGTCTGGACGACGGCCACTGTGCTGCGCTGGGCGGTGTCCAGTGTGCGCTGCTGCTCCACCCGCCTCTGCCGGAGCACCGTGTCCGGACGCTGCTGAGTGGACGCCAGCTCAAAGTCTTTGAAGGTGGACACAGCGGTTCTGGACACAAGAGAAGGGTGTGTGTGAGACATGTGTGCTGCGAGAGAACTAGGGCTGCACGATTAATCGAAATCGAACCGCAATCGCGATTTGGCTTATGTGTGATTATGAAAGCGCAAAGGCTGCGATTTTAATAAAATACATTTATTTAGAGGAAACGCTGCTCCGTCTGAAAGCACTGCGAGTTTGAGCAACACGTGTCAAACATCTTCACAAACTAGTCATGTGAAGCGTTCATAAACCTGTTGCCCAACCACATACAATGTTTAATAACATGTTTTAACTCACTTCATATGGTCAGTCGAGCTGATGTGGCTTCTCATCACAGAATGTCAATCAGCACTGAACACTTTATTATTATGAAGATACCCGAGAAGGCTTGAAGAACTCAATACACCATATCTTGTCGCAGTCGTGTGTTTATTATCCTCATGTTTAATCAGTCAAAGCGTTTCTATGTTCGTGTTATTCAGCTACAGCGCGAGCTTCACATTAGGGATTTCCTGTAGTGATGTCCGGTTCGCGAACGAATCGTTCTTTTCTTTTTAGTGAACCAGTCGAACCAGTTCACCAAATCGGACTGAATCATTCTAAACAGTTCGCATCTCTAGTAAGCACTAATCCACAAATTTATAAAGTTAATCACTTTTTGACGTGTCTGACTGTCCCTCTGACTCGAAATAAACCAACATCCTGGAGTTATTGAGTTACTCCAACAGTACACTAACCTACTGTAGAGAGAACTGATGATGACGAGCACGCCAGCGAGCAGAAGCTGATGATAGTGAGCATGCGTGCAGCGCACACGAGCGAGTGTAGCCTACACCATCTATGGCCTACTACACCATGGCCTACACGGCCTGTCACAGTTCTCGTTCTCGAGTCAAGAACCGGTTGCAGCGGTTCTCGGATCACCAGTACACTAACCGAGAACTGTTTATTTCGGACATGTCCGATTCGAGAACCGATGAGCTGATGCTGACTGAGCATGCGTGTGATTTTTCAGGAGAACGAAAAGCAAGTTTTGTTGAACATCGAGACGTGTTATAATATAAAACATTGTGGAAATATGTTTATGAGTTCATTACTGTCTTATCACTGTATGAGCATGTGATTGACTATTTATGATTGAAGTATTTATTTATTTAAAAGATTAATGTTTACCTGTAATTATAGTTTATGAGGACACATTCACAAATTGGGTTAGTATTAAATAAACAATGTTTTAATAAAAAAATATTAAAGTGTTCAAATAATACACATTTTAAAAAGAACAATTGCTGGAAAAGTGCACTTACACACACTGTAATTGTCTTACACACCATATTTAACACGGATTGCCTGTTGTTTGTAAATGAAAAAGGTTATTGTGCTTTATCAAAAATAATTAAATAATAATAATAAAGTGCAAAGGCAGTTTTAAACAGAGGTTAAGTTCCCATATGCAGCTTGACCGTCTCTTATAATAGGTTTGAATTCAGAAAAACAATCTGCCTAACTTTGTTCGGACTCCATTGTATTTCATTTGTAAACAAGCTGATATAAAGATAAAGTAGCCTAATCAAACTACAGCGAAGGTGAAGCAAGCGACTCCTTTTTAATCGCACTGGCGGTTCTCCAATCTCAATTTCGTTCTCGTTCTCGAGTCAAGAACCGGTTGCAGTGGTTCTGGGATCAGCAGTAGCTACACTGAACCGAGAACTGTTTATCTCGGACATGTCCGATTGAGAGCCGATGAGCTGATGACACTGAGCATGCGTCGAGCGACTGACTGACCGCACGGCGTCTCTCTGAACCGAACATCAGCTGATATGAGCGTGTCTGTGAAACGACTCCGACATGAATGAGGGGAAAATCTGGCCAACCGTATTTATTTAATTACAAAAACGTAAAGTAAGTGGATCATGGTTTCTGCACTGATGAAGACTGATTCATTGATTTTATAACTGCATGTGTTTAGATGCTTTAGATGTAAAACTTATCAGATTATGATGATATTTTATCTGACTGATGTTATGATTACTGACTTTATATATTTTAATGTGTAAAGTGTGTTTATCCAGCACCAAAATAGACTTGACATAATTACGTCATCGCGAAATGACGTCATTACGTTTGAGCGCAAAAGAACTGGTGAACCGGTTTTTTGATCCGGTTCATTGAAACGAACTGTCCGAAAGAACCGGTTCGCGGAAAAGAACCGAACTTCCCATCACTAATTTCCTGAAAACAAACGATTACTTCTCTGGCGCAAATGTGCCGTTCTGCTCGAGGGCGCCTCTGGCTTCCCGTATGAATGAAACTTTTTGGGTAGAAAATAAGAAAAATAAATGTATATGACAATCCATATGTTTTTCTTCAATGTACAGGAGTTTTAATCCCCACAGTGGATGCATAAGAGGCTCATATTTCATATTAAACACATAGACTTTAAGAAATTGATATCACAGATAAAAGGCACAGATTTGTATAATAATAATTGTTTTTTACAATAAATTCTTAGAGCTTTCTAATGATTTTTAGTCATAGGCCGTCTGCATACTAACAGGTAACCCATCATCGTTTTCTGTAAAAAATTTATATTTTATTCTTAAATGCTCTATTTTATTTTTTTAATAATGAATGTTATTGTAATAGTAATATTTCTTATTTTTATTTAGCAATAATAATCATAATTATTAGTCACATTAATATATAAACACAAAATGTTATATACAAACTTTTAATTTCTAAAAATGAATAAATAGTAATAATCGCATTTTAAATCGCAATCGCAACTTTAACCAGAATAATCGCAGAGAGATATTTTCCCCAAATGGTGCCGCCCTATAGAGAGCACCCTTCAGAGCCGGCGGACACACTCACTGCGGACTGCGCTCTCGGGCCAGCTCAGACGGAGGGAACTGGACGAACAGGTCTCCGGCGCGGCTGATCAGCGTCTCGTACGGAAGGTCCTGTGGGATGCGGGACAGGAGGTGGTGCATCATGGCCATGTCACACTCACAGTCCAGCACCTCCTCCTCTCGATGCAGCACGATCTGCAGGACCAGGATGTTCATCTGGTGTTAATGCACTTAACATGTGTTTCAATTCATGAGGTTTTGACAGTATTAAATAATAAGACATTTTATGATACAGTAATGAGAATAAGATTGTTTTTGTATCCCGGTAATGACAAATATAAATGGTTTAAATATTTTTAAAAATCAAGTTTTATGTTATGGCAATGACAATGAGATTTGTTGCATTATGGTAATAACATTGTTTTTAAAACAATAAATAATATGTAATTGCATTATGGTAATGACAATTGATTTTAAAAAATATTAATTAATATCTAAATGTATGGCATATTAATTACAATGTTATTAAAATATTTTTTTACATATACATATTTTACACATTTTCACTTTTGCATTAAGTTATTTAATTAAATAATATCTAAATGCATTATGGTAATGACAATTAATTTTTTTTAAAAATATGAAATAATATTTCATTGTATGCCATAGTAACGATATTTTTTTTTTTGTATTACAATAATTTCAATTTTTTTTTTTTAAATATTAAATATGTAATTGCATTAAGGTAATGACAAATAATTTAAAAATATATATTAAATAATATCTAATTGTATGTCATATTAATGACAATGAGATTGTGTATTACGGTAATGACAAATATTTAAAAAAAATATTAAATAATATCATGTTTTATGTTATGGCAATGACAATGAGATTTTTTGCTATATAGTAGTAACAATTTGTTTTATATTAAATAATATCTAATTGTATGGCATATTAATGACAATGAGAATTTTTTGTATTACGGTAATGACAAGTATTTTTAAAATATTAAATAATAAACTATTTTATGTTATGGTAATGACAATGAGGTTTTTGCATTATAGCAATAATGTTTTTTTAAATATTAAATAATATCTAATTGCATTGTGGTATTGACAATTACATTTTTTTGTATTACGGTAATGAACTTTTTTATATTCAATAATATTCCATTTTATATTATGCTAATTATTATTATTTTTAAATATTAAATAATATCCTTTTTTATGTTATGGTAATCACAATGAGATTAAAATATTTAATAACATCTCATTTTATGCTACGTTATGACAATAAATTTTGATATGCTATTGAAAAAGATTTTTTTAAATATTAAATAATATTTTAATACGGAATAATAATAATAATAATAATAATAATAATAATCAAATTAATGTCACAGAATCTTAATGTTCCTAAGAATTTTTTAAGTGCAAAATATTTCTTCTTTCTTTATTTTATTTTAGTGTATAAATCTATGAGTATAGAACCACACACACAACCACACACACTTCGAGAGCAAACACACGTACCACAGCAGCGAAGTATATGGGCATGAGGGGATGGCAGGCCAGGAAGAAATCATACAACCGGACCACATGACGGAAATCTGACAGCACGTGTCCGAACCAGGTGATGAGCCAGCTGAGGGCGAAGATGGTGCCAACTTCAGCTCTGAGGAGATAGAGATGCAGCGTGACACACACACTCCTCACTCCTTCAGCACAGGGCTAGACACACACTCCTCACTCCTTCAGCACAGGGCTAGACTCACACACACTCCTCACTCCTTCAGCACAGGGCTAGACTCACACACACTCCTCACTCCTTCAGCACAGGGCTAGACACACACACTCCTCACTCCTTCAGCACAGGGCTAGACTCACACACACTCCTCACTCCTTCAGCACAGGGCTAGACTCACACACTCCTCACTCCTTCAGCACAGGGCTAGACACTCACACTCCTCACTCCTTCAGCACAGGGCTAGACTCACACACTCCTCACTCCTTCAGCACAGGGCTAGACTCACACACTCCTCACTCCTTCAGCACAGGGCTAGACTCACACACTCCTCACTCCTTCAGCACAGGGCTAGACACTCACACTCCTCACTCCTTCAGCACAGGGCTAGACTCACACACTCCTCACTCCTTCAGCACAGGGCTAGACACACACACTCCTCACTCCTTCAGCACAGGGCTAGACTCACACACTCCTCACTCCTTCAGCACAGGGCTAGACACACACACTCCTCACTCCTTCAGCACAGGGCTAGACACACACACACTCCTCACTCCTTCAGCACAGGGCTAGACTCACACACTCCTCACTCCTTCAGCACAGGGCTAGACACTCACACTCCTCACTCCTTCAGCACAGGGCTAGACACACACACACTCCTCACTCCTTCAGCACAGGGCTAGACTCACACACTCCTCACTCCTTCAGCACAGGGCTAGACTCACACACTCCTCACTCCTCCAGCAAAGGGCTAGACTCACACACACTCCTCACTCCTTCAGCACAGGGCTAGACTCACACACTCCTCACTCCTTCAGCACAGGGCTAGACTCACACACTCCTCACTCCTCCAGCAAAGGGCTAGACTCACACACACTCCTCACTCCTTCAGCACAGGGCTAGACTCACACACTCCTCACTCCTTCAGCACAGGGCTAGACTCACACACTCCTCACTCCTTCAGCACAGGGCTAGACTCACACACACTCCTCACTCCTTCAGCACAGGGCTAGACTCACACACTCCTCACTCCTTCAGCACAGGGCTAGACTCACACACACTCCTCACTCCTTCAGCACAGGGCTAGACTCACACACTCCTCACTCCTTCAGCACAGGGCTAGACTCACACACACTCCTCACTCCTTCAGCACAGGGCTAGACTCACACACTCCTCACTCCTTCAGCACAGGGCTAGACTCACACACACTCCTCACTCCTTCAGCACAGGGCTAGACTCACACACTCCTCACTCCTTCAGCACAGGGCTAGACTCACACACTCCTCACTCCTCCAGCAAAGGGCTAGACACACACACTCCTCACTCCTTCAGCACAGGGCTAGACTCACACACACTCCTCACTCCTTCAGCACAGGGCTAGACACACACACTCCTCACTCCTTCAGCACAGGGCTAGACTCACACACACTCCTCACTCCTTCAGCACAGGGCTAGACTCACACACTCCTCACTCCTTCAGCACAGGGCTAGACTCACACACTCCTCACTCCTTCAGCACAGGGCTAGACTCACACACTCCTCACTCCTTCAGCACAGGGCTAGACTCACACACACTCCTCACTCCTTCAGCACAGGGCTAGACTCACACACTCCTCACTCCTTCAGCACAGGGCTAGACACACACACTCCTCACTCCTTCAGCACAGGGCTAGACTCACACACTCCTCACTCCTTCAGCACAGGGCTAGACTCACACACTCCTCACTCCTTCTGCACAGGGCTAGACTCACACACACTCCTCACTCCTTCAGCACAGGGCTAGACTCACACACTCCTCACTCCTTCAGCACAGGGCTAGACTCACACACTCCTCACTCCTTCAACACAGGGCTAGACACACACACTCCTCACTCCTTCAGCACAGGGGTAGACTCACACACACTCCTCACTCCTTCAGCACAGGGCTAGACTCACACACTCCTCACTCCTTCAGCACAGGGCTAGACTCACACACTCCTCACTCCTTCAGCACAGGGCTAGACTCACACACTCCTCACTCCTTCAGCACAGGGCTAGACTCACACACACTCCTCACTCCTTCAGCACAGGGCTAGACTCACACACTCCTCACTCCTTCAGCACAGGGCTAGACTCACACACACTCCTCACTCCTTCAGCACAGGGCTAGACTCACACACTCCTCACTCCTTCAGCACAGGGCTAGACTCACACACTCCTCACTCCTTCTGCACAGGGCTAGACTCACACACTCCTCACTCCTCCAGCAAAGGGATAGACTCACACACTCCTCACTCCTTCAGCACAGGGCTAGACACACACACTCCTCACTCCTTCAACACAGGGCTAGACTCACACACTCCTCACTCCTTCAGCACAGGGCTACACACACACTCCTCACTCCTTCAGCACAGGGCTAGACACACACACTCCTCACTCCTTCAGCACAGGGCTAGAGACACACACACTCCTCACTCCTTCAGCACAGGGCTAGACACACACACACTCCTCACTCCTTCAGCACAGGGCTAGACACTCACACTCCTCACTCCTTCAGCACAGGGCTAGACACACACACTCCTCACTCCTTCAGCACAGGGCTAGACACACACACTCCTCACTCCTTCAGCACAGGGCTAGACACACACACACTCCTCACTCCTTCAGCACAGGGCTAGACACACACACTCCTCATTCCTTCAGCACAGGGCTAGACACACACACACTCCTCACTCCTTCAGCACAGGGCTAGACACACACACTCCTCACTCCTTCAGCACAGGGCTAGACACACACACTCCTCACTCCTTCAGCACAGGGCTAGACACACACACTCCTCACTCCTTCAGCACAGGGCTAGACACACACACTCCTCACTCCTTCAGCACAGGGCTAGACACACACACTCCTCACTCCTTCAGCACAGGGCTAGACACACACACTCCTCACTCCTTCAGCACAGGGCTAGACACTCACACTCCTCACTCCTTCAGCACAGGGCTAGACACACACACTCCTCACTCCTTCAGCACAGGGCTAGACACACACACTCCTCACTCCTTCAGCACAGGGCTAGACACACACACTCCTCACTCCTTCAGCACAGGGCTAGACACACACACACTCCTCACTCCTTCAGCACAGGGCTAGACACACACACTCCTCACTCCTTCAGCACAGGGCTAGACACACACACTCCTCACTCCTTCAGCACAGGGCTAGACTCACACACACTCCTCACTCCTTCAGCACAGGGCTAGACACACACACTCCTCATTCCTTCAGCACAGGGCTAGACACTCACACTCCTCACTCCTTCAGCACAGGGCTAGACACTCACACTCCTCACTCCTTCAGCACAGGGCTAGACTCACACACACTCCTCACTCCTTCAGCACAGGGCTAGACACACACACTCCTCACTCCTTCAGCACAGGGCTAGACACACACACACTCCTCACTCCTTCAGCACAGGGCTAGACACTCACACTCCTTCAGCACAGGGCTAGACACACACACTCCTCACTCCTTCAGCACAGGGCTAGACACTCACACTCCTTCAGCACAGGGCTAGACTCACACACTCCTCACTCCTTCAGCACAGGGCTAGACACACACACTCCTCACTCCTTCAGCACAGGGCTAGACTCACACACTCCTCACTTCTTCAGCACAGGGCTAGACTCACACACACTCCTCACTCCTTCAGCACAGGGCTAGACTCACACACTCCTCACTCCTTCAGCATAGGGCTAGACTCACACACTCCTCACTCCTTCAGCACAGGGCTAGACACACACTCCTCACTCCTTCAGCACAGGGCTAGACTCACACACTCCTCACTCCTTCAGCACAGGGCTAGACTCACACACTCCTCACTCCTTCAGCACAGGGCTAGACACACACACTCCTCACTCCTTCAGCACAGGGCTAGACACACACACTCCTCACTCCTTCAGCACAGGGCTAGACACACACACTCCTCACTCCTTCAGCACAGGGCTAGACACTCACACTCCTCACTCCTTCAACACAGGGCTAGACACACACACTCCTCACTCCTTCAGCACAGGGCTAGACACACACACTCCTCACTCCTTCAGCACAGGGCTAGACACACACACTCCTCACTCCTTCAGCACAGGGCTAGACACACACACACTCCTCACTCCTTCAGCACAGGGCTAGACACACACACTCCTCACTCCTTCAGCACAGGGCTAGACACACACACTCCTCACTCCTTCAGCACAGGGCTAGACTCACACACACTCCTCACTCCTTCAGCACAGGGCTAGACACACACACTCCTCATTCCTTCAGCACAGGGTTAGACTCACACACACTCCTCACTCCTTCAGCACAGGGCTAGACACTCACACTCCTTCAGCACAGGGCTAGACACACACACACTCCTCACTCCTTCAGCACAGGGCTAGACACTCACACTCCTTCAGCACAGGGCTAGACACACACACTCCTCACTCCTTCAGCACAGGGCTAGACTCACACACACTCCTCACTCCTTCAGCACAGGGCTAGACACTCACACTCCTTCAGCACAGGGCTAGACACACACACACTCCTCACTCCTTCAGCACAGGGCTAGACACTCACACTCCTTCAGCACAGGGCTAGACTCACACACACTCCTCACTCCTTCAGCACAGGGCTAGACACTCACACTCCTTCAGCACAGGGCTAGACACACACACTCCTCACTCCTTCAGCACAGGGCTAGACACTCACACTCCTTCAGCACAGGGCTAGACTCACACACTCCTCACTCCTTCAGCACAGGGCTAGACACACACACTCCTCACTCCTTCAGCACAGGGCTAGACTCACACACTCCTCACTTCTTCAGCACAGGGCTAGACTCACACACACTCCTCACTCCTTCAGCACAGGGCTAGACTCACACACTCCTCACTCCTTCAGCATAGGGCTAGACTCACACACTCCTCACTCCTTCAGCACAGGGCTAGACACACACTCCTCACTCCTTCAGCACAGGGCTAGACTCACACACTCCTCACTCCTTCAGCACAGGGCTAGACTCACACACTCCTCACTCCTTCAGCACAGGGCTAGACTCACACACTCCTCACTCCTTCAGCACTGGGCTAGACACACACACTCCTCACTCCTTCAGCACAGGGCTAGACACACACTCCTCACTCCTTCAGCACAGGGCTAGACTCACACACTCCTCACTCCTTCAACACAGGGCTAGACACACACAGTCCTCACTCCTTCAGCACAGGGCTAGACTCACACACACTCCTCACTCCTTCAGCACAGGGCTAGACACACACTCCTCACTCCTTCAGCACAGGGCTAGACTCACACACTCCTCACTCCTTCAGCACAGGGCTAGACACACAGACTCCTCACTCCTTCAGCACAGGGCTAGACTCACACACACTCCTCACTCCTTCAGCACAGGGCTAGACTCACACACACTCCTCACTCCTTCAGCACAGGGCTAGACTCACACACACTCCTCACTCCTTCAGCACAGGGCTAGACTCACACACACTCCTCACTCCTTCAGCACAGGGCTAGACTCACACACACTCCTCACTCCTTCAGCACAGGGCTAGACACACACTCCTCACTCCTTCAGCACAGGGCTAGACTCACACACTCCTCACTCCTTCAGCACAGGGCTAGACTCACACACTCCTCACTCCTTCAGCACAGGGCTAGACTCACACACTCCTCACTCCTTCAGCACAGGGCTAGACTCACACACTCCTCACTCCTTCAGCACAGGGCTAGACTCACACACTCCTCACTCCTTCAGCACAGGGCTAGACTCACACACACTCCTCACTCCTTCAGCACAGGGCTAGACACACACACACTCCTCACTCCTTCAGCACAGGGCTAGACTCACACACTCCTCACTCCTTCAGCACAGGGCTAGACTCACACACTCCTCACTCCTTCAGCACAGGGCTAGACTCACACACTCCTCACTCCTTCAGCACAGGGCTAGACTCACACACACTCCTCACTCCTTCAGCACACGGCTAGACACACACACACTCCTCACTCCTTCAGCACAGGGCTAGACTCACACACACTCCTCACTCCTTCAGCACAGGGCTAGACTCACACACTCCTCACTCCTTCAGCACAGGGCTAGACTCACACACACTCCTCACTCCTTCAGCACAGGGCTAGACTCACACACTCCTCACTCCTTCAGCACAGGGCTAGACACATACACTCCTCACTCCTTCAGCACAGGGCTAGACTCACACACACTCCTCACTCCTTCAGCACAGGGCTAGACTCACACACACTCCTCACTCCTTCAGCACAGGGCTAGACACATACACTCCTCACTCCTTCAGCACAGGGCTAGACACACACACTCCTCACTCCTTCAGCACAGGGCTAGACTCACACACTCCTCACTCCTTCAGCACAGGGCTAGACACACACACTCCTCACTCCTTCAGCACAGGGCTAGACACACACACACTCCTCACTCCTTCAACACAGGGCTAGACACACACACACTCCTCACTCCTTCAGCACAGGGCTAGACTCACACACACTCCTCACTCCTTCAGCACAGGGCTAGACACATACACTCCTCACTCCTTCAGCACAGGGCTAGACACACACACTCCTCACTCCTTCAGCACAGGGCTAGACACACACACTCCTCACTCCTTCAGCACAGGGCTAGACACACACACACTCCTCACTCCTTCAACACAGGGCTAGACACACACACACTCCTCACTCCTTCAGCACAGGGCTAGACACACACACACTCCTCACTCCTTCAGCACAGGGCTAGACACACACACACTCCTCACTCCTTCAGCACAGGGCTAGACACACACACACTCCTCACTCCTTCAGCACAGGGCTAGACTCACACACACTCCTCACTCCTTCAGCACAGGGCTAGACACACACACACTCCTCACTCCTTCAGCACAGGGCTAGACTCACACACTCCTCACTCCTTCAGCACAGGGCTAGACTCACACACTCCTCACTCCTTCAGCACAGGGCTAGACACACACACTCCTCACTCCTTCAGCACAGGGCTAGACTCACACACTCCTCACTTCTTCAGCACAGGGCTAGACTCACACACACTCCTCACTCCTTCAGCACAGGGCTAGACTCACACACTCCTCACTCCTTCAGCATAGGGCTAGACTCACACACTCCTCACTCCTTCAGCACAGGGCTAGACACACACTCCTCACTCCTTCAGCACAGGGCTAGACTCACACACTCCTCACTCCTTCAGCACAGGGCTAGACTCACACACTCCTCACTCCTTCAGCACAGGGCTAGACACACACACTCCTCACTCCTTCAGCACAGGGCTAGACACACACACTCCTCACTCCTTCAGCACAGGGCTAGACACACACACTCCTCACTCCTTCAGCACAGGGCTAGACACTCACACTCCTCACTCCTTCAACACAGGGCTAGACACACACACTCCTCACTCCTTCAGCACAGGGCTAGACACACACACTCCTCACTCCTTCAGCACAGGGCTAGACACACACACTCCTCACTCCTTCAGCACAGGGCTAGACACACACACACTCCTCACTCCTTCAGCACAGGGCTAGACACACACACTCCTCACTCCTTCAGCACAGGGCTAGACACACACACTCCTCACTCCTTCAGCACAGGGCTAGACTCACACACACTCCTCACTCCTTCAGCACAGGGCTAGACACACACACTCCTCATTCCTTCAGCACAGGGTTAGACTCACACACACTCCTCACTCCTTCAGCACAGGGCTAGACACTCACACTCCTTCAGCACAGGGCTAGACACACACACACTCCTCACTCCTTCAGCACAGGGCTAGACACTCACACTCCTTCAGCACAGGGCTAGACACACACACTCCTCACTCCTTCAGCACAGGGCTAGACTCACACACACTCCTCACTCCTTCAGCACAGGGCTAGACACTCACACTCCTTCAGCACAGGGCTAGACACACACACACTCCTCACTCCTTCAGCACAGGGCTAGACACTCACACTCCTTCAGCACAGGGCTAGACTCACACACACTCCTCACTCCTTCAGCACAGGGCTAGACACACACACTCCTCACTCCTTCAGCACAGGGCTAGACTCACACACACTCCTCACTCCTTCAGCACAGGGCTAGACACTCACACTCCTTCAGCACAGGGCTAGACACACACACTCCTCACTCCTTCAGCACAGGGCTAGACACTCACACTCCTTCAGCACAGGGCTAGACTCACACACTCCTCACTCCTTCAGCACAGGGCTAGACACACACACTCCTCACTCCTTCAGCACAGGGCTAGACTCACACACTCCTCACTTCTTCAGCACAGGGCTAGACTCACACACACTCCTCACTCCTTCAGCACAGGGCTAGACTCACACACTCCTCACTCCTTCAGCATAGGGCTAGACTCACACACTCCTCACTCCTTCAGCACAGGGCTAGACACACACTCCTCACTCCTTCAGCACAGGGCTAGACTCACACACTCCTCACTCCTTCAGCACAGGGCTAGACTCACACACTCCTCACTCCTTCAGCACAGGGCTAGACTCACACACTCCTCACTCCTTCAGCACAGGGCTAGACTCACACACACTCCTCACTCCTTCAGCACAGGGCTAGACTCACACACACTCCTCACTCCTTCAGCACAGGGCTAGACTCACACACTCCTCACTCCTTCAACACAGGGCTAGACACACACACTCCTCACTCCTTCAGCACAGGGCTAGACTCACACACACTCCTCACTCCTTCAGCACAGGGCTAGACACACACTCCTCACTCCTTCAGCACAGGGCTAGACTCACACACTCCTCACTCCTTCAGCACAGGGCTAGACACACAGACTCCTCACTCCTTCAGCACAGGGCTAGACTCACACACACTCCTCACTCCTTCAGCACAGGGCTAGACTCACACACACTCCTCACTCCTTCAGCACAGGGCTAGACTCACACACACTCCTCACTCCTTCAGCACAGGGCTAGACTCACACACACTCCTCACTCCTTCAGCACAGGGCTAGACTCACACACACTCCTCACTCCTTCAGCACAGGGCTAGACTCACACACTCCTCACTCCTTCAGCACAGGGCTAGACTCACACACTCCTCACTCCTTCAGCACAGGGCTAGACTCACACACTCCTCACTCCTTCAGCACAGGGCTAGACTCACACACTCCTCACTCCTTCAGCACAGGGCTAGACTCACACACTCCTCACTCCTTCAGCACAGGGCTAGACTCACACACTCCTCACTCCTTCAGCACAGGGCTAGACTCACACACACTCCTCACTCCTTCAGCACAGGGCTAGACACACACACACTCCTCACTCCTTCAGCACAGGGCTAGACTCACACACTCCTCACTCCTTCAGCACAGGGCTAGACTCACACACTCCTCACTCCTTCAGCACAGGGCTAGACTCACACACTCCTCACTCCTTCAGCACAGGGCTAGACTCACACACACTCCTCACTCCTTCAGCACACGGCTAGACACACACACACTCCTCACTCCTTCAGCACAGGGCTAGACTCACACACACTCCTCACTCCTTCAGCACAGGGCTAGACTCACACACTCCTCACTCCTTCAGCACAGGGCTAGACTCACACACACTCCTCACTCCTTCAGCACAGGGCTAGACTCACACACTCCTCACTCCTTCAGCACAGGGCTAGACACATACACTCCTCACTCCTTCAGCACAGGGCTAGACTCACACACACTCCTCACTCCTTCAGCACAGGGCTAGACTCACACACACTCCTCACTCCTTCAGCACAGGGCTAGACACATACACTCCTCACTCCTTCAGCACAGGGCTAGACACACACACTCCTCACTCCTTCAGCACAGGGCTA
>CM042263.1:1217745-1410245 GCA_023566225.1 Romanogobio albipinnatus
ACCATATAGGGAAAATAAAAGGTAATAAAGATATGTATAAGTAAATATGTGTTTTAAAAAATATATTTAATTAAATATATTTCACAATTTGATTTATATTGTATTTAAATACTTCTAAATAATATAGAAGTACACATACATTTAAAAAAAGGTACTAAATTGTTACATAAACGCATGTAAATGAATAAAACCGTACATGAAGTTATGAAATACTGTATTTACTGTACAGAGAGAAGAAGACGAGAGGCCATAACCGCAGCCACGTGTTTAACGGAAGCCCTGGTGGATCATCTCAATGTGGGGTGAGGAGGACACTTTACACGCGTGTAACGTGTTATTTAATGCACAGGTCAGATCATGTGATCACGGTCATAATCCAGGACTGTATGACGAAACTATGCAAAAGCAGCTTTAGATGCAACAGAGCGCATTTATGGAAGCATGTGTGATACTCAATGACTGGCTCTTCCAAGCTTTATAATGGGAGTGATTTAAAGGTGCACTATGTAAGTTTGCCGTCCGCTAGAGGTCGCCTGTTCAAAACAAAGGCGTAGTTTGATGATGTCACGTTTGAGCGCAGACATGTGGTCTTCAGCTCACAGCCGGTGGGAAAGAATCGGGATCAGTGTAATTTTCATTTTTCGTTTCACTGACGAAAACGAGACGATAACTAAATAAAAACTAGTGATGGGTGACAAAAACTATGAGGAAAATCAACTGTCATTTTGGTCAACAGATAAAAGCGAGAGGAGAATGTTAGTGAGGGTGGATTAGGGAAGAGATGGGGTCAGAACTGATGTCCTGTGTCACAGATGAGCTCATTTGATATGAGCTGATCTAACGGCGGGAAAACACGGCTCGCGCATCCCCAATCCAGCGCTCCAGAGCGGCTCAATCAATCAATAACACACATTTATGCCAGACTATTGATTATGAACTAATGCTGATGAATAATGACAGTGTTTACTTTACCATGTTTATATAGTCATATGTTTTAGACGCTTGTAACGATGCATATTTGATCTCCTGAACTTGAATGAGCTCCTGCAACTGCAATAGAGGCGCAGACATTTCAAAATAAGAGTCCCGTGTATTTCCAGCTTGTTTATCATTAAAAGTCACGCATTATATATTCGTTTTTGCTCACACAATAAACTGAGTTTCATTTCATTCCCATTTAATTCATAATCAGGAGGAAAGACCAGTATTTGACACATATTCAATAAAGCATCAGGGTTATAATAGTTCACTAAAACCATTACAAAAAAAACTTCATTACTTGAAATGAAATAAATGTGAACTGAAATGTAAAAAATAAATAAACTTATTTGAAGCTTTAGCTTAACCTGATATACTGACTAAAACAGAAATACACAGTTATTAAAACTATATAGATGTTTTTAAAAAAACAGACAAAAAAGTGAATTGAGCTCTTTCGTGTATTTTTAATGTCAAAAACAAAATGTCAAAATGTCAGTTCGAGTGTCAGTCGGTCATGTGACGCTTAAATGCTTAATATATTACAATTGAACTAAACTCATTAGATTTTAGGAGACTAAAACTAGACTAAAACTAAAAACAATTCAGGCGACTAAAATATGGCTAAAACTAAATCAACATTTGCTGTCAAAAGTATCACTGATCGGGATAGGACTCGGGCAGAAATCATGTTGATGATGTGATTATTAGCGTTACTGTAGTCTGAAGCAGAGCAGGAGCGAGTGTTGTGGAGCTGAGGAACCGCTGGAGCGATTGTTCATGAGATGAACGCAACACACGCCTCGCGAGCAGCGGGACTTTTATTATGAAGCCACAGTCGCCACTTCCGCTCATGAGTGTGAGGGAACGCAGCTCTGCTGATCATATTACACACATCTGAGTGTGTTGATGATGGGATGGCGTTACTCTGTGCGTTCTCTCGCCGGCTGCTATGACACTTGTTCACACTGCAGTGAGAGGAAAGCGCTTCTGCAGAATTAACCGCAAACTAACGCGGATATGATGTCATCGACAGGCCACGCCCTCACACTAAAATAGCATCTCGCCATTTACAAATAGTCGGAAACATTTGGGATATTGAGCACTCACTACTGGTCTAGAGGTGTTTGGATATTATACTGAAAAATCGTACATACTGCACCTTTAACAGCTCATCCATCATAAAAGTAATCCAAACGGCTCCAGGGTGTAAATAAAGGCCTTCTGATGTGAAAATGTAAGTGTTTGTATACAAATTAGTTCATTTTAACCTTCAATTTTATAGTAAGCTACACTGACTCCCAGTTTACAGCATTAGTTCAGAGATGGGTTTTCCTTGAGGAGATGTGTTGTACCTGATCTACATCCACGATAATGATATCAAATCGGAATTGAATTGTGACGTGTGTGAATACCCAGCCCTAGTCCACACCTTTACGACCTTTACTAATCTGTGCTCAGGGTGGCGCAGGCCTACGTCAATCAGCGCAAGCTGGACCACGAGGTGAAGACGCTGCAGGTCCAGGCCGGTCAGTTCGCCAAGCAGACGGCCCAGTGGATCAGCATGGTGGAGAACTTCAACCAGGCCTTAAAAGTACACCGGCTTTTTTATATAGCGAGTCAGTTTCTGTGAAGTGAAATGCACACGTTTCATGAGCGATTCTTCTTCTTTTACAGGAAATCGGAGATGTGGAGAACTGGGCGCGAAGCATCGAGATGGACATGCGGACGATCGCGAGCGCTCTGGAGTACGTGCATAAAGGCCCGGGTCAGCCCGCGTCCTCATGAGTGGTCCAGGACGGACTGAAACTCGGACACTGTGATCTGAGACCGGTGTGTCTCGCGTATTCTAGTAAAGAACTGCTTGAGCAGCTAGAATTGGGTTCTTTATTATTTTTGTTTTATATAATATCAATGTGCTTGTGTAATAAAACAAATACGTGTATATTTCTGGAGCATGTTATTGCATTTAAGGTCACATTTTACCGTCTGTTCAGATTCGCTTCCCTGCTTTTCACTTCAGACGCAGTGAGGAACTATACGCTCCAAAAAAATAGCACTAAAGTATAGCACCAAATCTTGTTTTTTTTGGGATGACTGAGGTATTATATAGCCGTGTTAATTTTGACAGCAAATTTTCATTTAGTTTTAGCCATATTTTAGTAGCCTGAATTGTTTTTAGTTTTAGTCTAGTTTTATTCTCCTAAAATCTAATGAGTTTAGTTCAATTGTAATACATTAAGCATTTAAGCGTCACATGACCGACTGACACTCGAACTGACATTTTGACATCATTTTGTTTTTGACATTAAAAATACACGAAAGAGCTCAATTCACTTTTTTGTTTGTTTTTAACGAAAATTAACCATGGTTTTATTGTAGTAAAAATGTAGTAAACATGTTTTTTTGGCTAATTGAATACCATTTATATAACTACAGTTTTACCACAAATACCATTAAAGCTACACTGTGTAACTTTTTTAGTTTATTCTTAGCTAAAAACACTTCGTTCTTTCAAAAATATATGTGCTCATTAATGTATATTTACTTCTTTCAAGTAATAAAGTATTCTCGTAAGTTTATAATATGCCATTGAAAATACATACGGGTAAGGGGTTCGAATGGGGGTCGCCATGTTGCCCCTCCATCTTGAAAGTACATTAGCCAAAGAGGGACATACCCGTAAATTCAAGCTTCGCCTTTCGCGTTTTAACACTCGATGGCACCGTGTCGAATGTGAAGAGGGGGATTATACAGAATATACAGGATAACGATAGCACTGATAAAAGTTACTTCACTAAGATTAGCTTGCATTCGTCTGGGAACCTGAGAGCTGATGTTAGCAATGAAATGGTAAATAAATTACGAAAACGTAAAACTATTATTCATTTTACATTGATGTCATAACCTACATGTTAACTGACAAATTAAATAACTGCAAATTATAATAGTTTTCTAAAGTAACCTCATCACTTGAAGGAACACTAATGGACGAGGTGGAACTGGAAGCCATGCTAATCTTGGACTAAATCGGCCACCGTAGGAGTTAAAACGAAATCGGAATTGGGAGGAACAGAAACTAATATTTACTGGATGGTCATATACCTTTTCACCACTAGATGGGGGAAAATATCACACAGTGTAGCTTTAAACTGTGGTTAGAGAAGCAAAACCATGGTTAATTTTCGTAAGGGCATCTATATAGTTTTTATAACTTTTTATTTTTTTAGTTAATATACAAATACTGGTCTTTCCTCCTGACTATGAATTAAATGGAAATGAAATGAAACTCAGTTTATTGTGTGAGCAAAAATGAATATATAATGCGTGACTTTTAATGATAAACAAGCTGGAAATACACCGGGACTCTTATTTTGAAATGTCTGCGCCTCTATTGCAGTTGCAGGAGCTCATTCAAGTTCAGGAGATCAAATATGCATCGTTACAAGCGTCTAAAACATATGACTATATAAACATGGTAAAGTAAACACTGTCATTATTCATCAGCATTAGTTCATAATCAATAGTCTGGCATAAATGTGTGTTATTGATTGATTGAGCCGCTCTGGAGCGCTGGATTGGGGATGCGCGAGCCGTGTTTTCCCGCCGTTAGATCAGCACCAGTGTTGCCAAGTCTGCGGTTTTCCCGCAGAAGGGCTAGAAACAAAATTCTTTTTTCCTCTGATTCCTTGGCTCAAGCCGATTCGATTGCACCCTATGACGTCATTTTCCGTCATAATAATTTTCCCGCCATTTGGAATTTTCCGAAAAACCTACTTTTGCGAACTCGTCCTAGACGGTTCATCCGATTTGCACGAAAATATAACCAGATCATCTTCAGACCATGCTGACAAAAAATCTTGCAAATCAAGTTGATTCGTTAAATCGTTTTTGATAAACGCGCAAACAAATTTTATGTAGCGGTTGCAAAAACACACTTAGGGCTATATCTCCGCAAAGCTTTATCGTATTCAAACCAAACTTGGTACATTTCATCACAAGCATGACCTGAGGCAACATGCAGCGTTTCGGCGCAGCGCCACCTACTGGTCCGGAGATACAAAAAATGGCTATTTTTGCTTATAACTTCTGAACTGTTTTTCCAAAAATCATAAAAGTGGTCTCGTTCAGGACGTCATGCTGAGTCGTCTGATATCCAATTTTACCATATCGGCCATTTTGGCTGTCGGCCATTTTGAATTATGTGCTAAAATGCTGTATTTTATGAAAGCATGAACGGATTGTTACAAAACTCAGTATGGGTCATCAGCACGATGCCCTGAAGAAGCCTGAGAAGTTTCGAAACAGCGCCACCTAGTGGAGATTTTTTCTCTCTCAAATGCTTATAACTTTGGGTGAGGTTGACTTATTTTCATGGGAGTAAGTTTTTTTGTCTCCTGAATCCTTGCCGAGTCCAACGATACCAGACTTGCCAGGTTTCGGCGTATGGTTTGTGCAGCGTTGTAATTTAGCGCTTTAAAAACATCAGCTGGTATCTTCGAAACCGCTAGTCCGATCGAGACGAAATTAGCGTCAGAAGTTCGAAAACATAGGTCGATAGCTAAACGCTAATGCCCAAATGTCAAAATATTGATAGTAAGGGGGAGAAACATCCAATCAAAGTCAGCTGTCAGTCATTTTTTTTCATATAAATGTCAATAACTCCAAAACGAAACAAGATATTTTCACCAAAATTGACACACACATGTATGGGCTCACTCCGCAGACACATTAAAAAAATGGTAGGATTGCGCCTTTTGGTGGCGCTATAATAGAACAAAACATGAAATTCCCATTGACTACAATGCAGTATTATGATATAAAATGCTATACTTTACAAATGAATTCTTGTATCATTACGAAACTTGGTATGTGCCATCAGCACCATGCCTTTAAGGTACTTAAAAGGTTTCAAAACAGCACCGCCATGTGGTCAATACTTATAATGAAAAGGCCTCTTGAGGCGAGATCTCTGCAATGACATATTGACACTATATTGACACCCTGCTTTGATATATTGACACCAATCTTTGCAAGTGTCATTGTTCCCTTATTCTGACCACACCACATCAATTTTGTAACTGTGCCACCTATTGGTTAAAAGTGATAAATCATTAAATCATTACTGTTGATTGTATTTATCATTTTACAGCCAGTTTGCCTAAAATCACCTTAATAGGTCTTTAATTGCTCATTGCTGCAGTTGATTTGACATTGCCAGCCATTTTGGCATGTCTTGTCTTCTTCTTTGCGCTTGGCCCCGATATTGCTGCTTGCAGCTATATTTTTTATTTAGTTATCGTCTCGCTTTCGTCAGTGAAAAAAGGTTGTTGACAGGGGAACCACTTTTGGTACTATATAGCACCACTACCATATACAGAACGTGTTAATCCCCGGTATGGTGCTTCAATTGTTCTTCAGTGGTTCTTTTGGGATGACTGAGGTACTATATAGCACCACTACCATACTATAGCACCAAAAGTGGTTCCCCTATGATTATGAGCCACCACTTTTGGTGCTATAACACCATATTTTAACAGGTTCTGTATATGGTAGCGGTGCTATATAGTACCAAAAGTGGTTCCCCTATGATTACGACTTTTACTGCTATATAGCAGCATTTTTTTAGAGTGTAGTACAAACCTGCCCTGTTCTTTTATAGGCGTAACCATGAGCTAAAATAGATTTGATAGGTTTTTGTGGGATTTTGCTCATTTTTCCCGTTTTAAGCCGGGCATGCAGTGTGACGCTATAATCCACATTTCCACAGCCTCACAGGATTAACTTTATTTACGTAAGGAGAGTAAAAGTAAAACAGAGAAACATTAGAGCAAAGTGTGGCTGTTGTTAAGTCCAGATTTGACATATCTGGGACTGTATTTCATCTTGTGTAGGTCCTCAAATCAATTTTTATTATGATTTTTTTTAGGCATGTAAATTCTACACGACTTCTTCACATCTTCACATTTTTAGAAGACGTCTCTTCTGCTCACTGGGGCTGCATTTATTTGATTACAAATACAAAATAAACAGTGAAATATTACAATTTAAAATCTGTGGATATATTATAATGTGCAGTTTTTTTCTGTGATCACATGATCCTTCAGAAATCATTCTAATAATATGATTCGAGCTCAATACACATTTATGATTATTATCAGTGTTTTTTCAGGATTATTTAATGAATATAAAGTTCAAAAGAACAGTATTATCTGAAATATGAAGCATTTGAAACATTTTAAATGTCGGTACTGTCACTTTTGATCAATTTAATGCGTCCTTGATGAATAAAAGTATTAATTTCTTTTTTTAAACGGTAGTGTGTAATGTTGCGAAAGCTTTCTATTTCAATACCGTTCTTTTGAGCTTTTATTAATCAAATAATCCTAGAAAAAACACTGATAATAATCATAAATGTGTGTTGATCATCAGATCTTCATATGAGAATGATTAATGAAGACTGGAGTAATGATGATAAATTCAGCTTTGATCACAGGAATAATTTATATTTGACTATATATTCACATAGAAAACAGCTGCTTTACATTTTAATAATATTTCACAATATTACAGCTTTTTGTTGTTGTATTTTCAATTAAATAAATGCAGCCTTCGTAAGTTGGTAAAACTTTTGAACGGCTATGTGTGCATTTTTAATAATATTTCTCATCAAATCTATTTTTCGCTGTTAAATAGTTAGATTAATATTTTTAAAAATTCACAAAATATATTTATATTATTGTATACATTATGTATTATTAGGGCCCGAGCACTGATGGTGACTCTATTGTAATTGCTTGGTCTATTATTAATCTTTGAGGGCCTAAACATGCTCGATAACTCTCGCGTCAGAAGTGCTGAACATGTACGTCTGATATGGGTTTCAGAATTAGGCGTGGCAAAATGACTCAATAGCGCCACCTACAAAATTTCAACAAAGTGCCCCTCCCGCTACGTTTCATGTACAGGTATGAAATTTGGTAGACACATGTAACAGCCCAATACCTACAAAAGAGTCTCCTAGTGCAAAATCTGAAAACCAACAGGAAGTGAGATATTTAGAATTGTCTTTGCAAGATTTTTGCAAATCTTGCCATTTCCAGACTTTCTACTCAAACAAACTTCTCCTAGAGATTTAATCAGATCAACATCATATTTGGTCAGTCTAATCTAAAGGCCTTTGTGATGTTAAACTGTGAAGATCTTGAGTTTTCGCTGAAGGGCGTGTCCGTGGCGTCCTCACAAAGTCGGATGTTTCGCCATAAAAGATTCATACAATGTCCGATCTGCCCCAAACTTCACATGTTTGATAAGAGTCCTGACCTGAAGACTCTACAAGCCAATATTCAGATACAGTCAAAGCGCCACCTGCGGGCAACAGGAAGTGTGGCACATAAAAATGACTTGTGCATTTATCCAAAGCGACTTACATCGCATTCAAGGTACACATTTTACCTTTTGTCAGTTCTTGCTTTCCCTGGGAATCGAACCCATGACCTTGGCGTTGCTAGCGCCACGCTCTACTGTTTGAGCTATACGAAAGCTGTATTTCGTACTTCTATATTTAACCGCTAAAAATGCATGTTTGAGGTAACAGTTTCCCTGGGTGCGAGGGCCCTTTCATCGCTGCGTGCAGCTTTAATTATTATTATTATTATTTATGATTTCTATCGTAAGGAAAAAAACACTATGGAAGTCTTCTTTTGTGTTCAGCACGCACACGAAAGAAACTCATACAGGTTTAGAACAACTTGAGGGTGAGTAAATGATAACAGGATGTTCATTTTTGAGTGAACTATCCCTTTAACTGATCTTAAAAACATCATCTGTAATAATTTGACCAAAAATAGAAATAGTTTAAAGCTGTTGCAGACAAAAATGTCACATCAATGGACGCTCCTGTCATTGCTTGAAATGTCCTGTCAAATTAAATTTGATCAACCTAAAAATAATTCAAATTGGCATGATTCTCCTTAAGAAATTCCTCCCAGCCCAGCTATTTAGGGATCACATTTACACAAGCACACAAAAACCGCCAAACAGCAATACACTGAGATTGGAGATTAGAAATTGTGGCCCTGTCTTAGAGGATCAGCTTTGGGGATAAATCTCAGGCGCAGACCCACTTCAGATCATTCACCGAACGCGGCCAAGAAGGGAAAAGGTAAGTCCGACAACTGATAGAGTTCCTTCATTTTCCCTCGAATGATATGTTTTAACAATCAGATGTGAATAGCATTTATTTAAATGTGAATTAGGTATTCGTGTGTAATTTTCTTCAGATTCTCTTAAAATTACAGACATTTTTTTTACTAAAGAAAGTTCATTTTGAATTATTAATCAGGTTAATTGGAGTTATAATGTCATGATTTATGTCGTTTCTAAATGGGACTATGGTATGATTGATTTAGAAGTTGAAGTTAACGTTTCATAATATTGTGTGCAAATATCGGAAAGCACATTTATATTTGTTAATAACTGCCTTTGATAAACGCCCTGTTTGATGATTAATTAGTGTACATGTCTCAAACCTGTAACGCAGATAGAAGCTTAAGTCTTCTCTATGGTTGGTTTTGTCCTCTTGGTTAGGCATACGAACCCTCAACGTCTCTCTTTACTAATTAGCCCCTGAAGCTAACAGGTTTTGCATTGTGAGGAGCTTAAAGTGCTTCTGTGGTGCTGGATTTTCCGTACAGAACCGGTCTCAGCATTCTCTAAACCTCTACACTGACTCCAAAGTCTGCCTTTGTTTCATAAGAGCCTTAGCTCAAGATTTCTCAAGTGCTCTGAGAAACGTGTCACGAGTCAATACAGTTCAACAATCCTCCATTTTAGCATACAAGCCTTACTATTTAAAAGAGTTAATCAGCTCAAACTGATTTGTGCTCAAAGTTTTACCAGATATACATTCATTGATTGGTGGTTTTACGCTTTATGAGCAACCGAATCAATGGTTGATAAAGGAGGATGTGGATGTGATGAGATTATGAACATTTTAGAGAATATTTGATCAAATCTGGCATAACATTATTGCTAATATTGAGGCATAGACTCCACTAGACCCCTGAAGGTGTGCACCTTAGTATCTGGCACCGAGATGTTAGCAGCAGATCCTTTAAGTCCTGTAAGTTGCGAGGCGGGGCCTCCATGGATCGGACTTGTTTGTTCAGCACATCCCACAGATGCTCGATTGGATTGAGATCTGGGGAATTTAGACTCGTTGTTGTGCTCCTCAACCCATTCCTGAAGCATTTGTGCATCACAATCTGGCCCAAACTCGCTCAAATCCTCACGCTTGCCCATTTTTCCAACTCTGAGGACAAAATGTTCACTTTCTGCCTAATATATCCCACCCACTAACAGGTGATGAAGCTGCACTATTTACACCTGCATTGTGGTTTTTTCTCTCTCTCTTTTACGTCATTGGCGTTCTCCCAAAAAGCAATTGTTTACAAAACATCTTCCCAGAATCCCTCAGGAGGCAGAAACGATGTTTGAGTCCTTCAGGTAAGAACGTGTCTGACTACAATACAATACACACAAGCAAATAAACCAACAGAACTATAAAAATGCATTTTGTTTATACTCATGTGCCCGCAGTACTGATTGTTCTTGGACGTGCGGCTTGGGTGCGTTTATGCTGTTGTGGGTTCTGGTGTGGTTCTACCGGGACAACCTTGAGATCACCAGGGTCTCGGAGAAGCACGTCTTTGTGACCGGTTGTGACTCTGGTTTCGGACACCTACTGTGCAAGCGCCTGGACAAGCGTGGTTTCCGCGTCCTAGCCGGATGTCTCACGGAAAAGGGCGCTGATGATCTGAAGAGGGCGACCGGACCTTTCCTAAAGACCTGCATCTTGGACGTGACCAGCACGGCCAGCATTCAGAAGGCTGTGGAATGGACCAAAAGCGAAGTTGGAGATAAAGGTGCGTTTCAGGTGAGACTACGAAATAAAGGTTTTAGGTTTTTGACATCTTTGTTCTTAACTTTCTAGGACTTTGGGGTTTGGTGAACAACGCCGGACGTTCCCTTCCAATGGGACCATCTGAGTGGATGAAAATCGAGGACTTTGAAAGCACGCTCAAAGTCAACATGACTGGCGTGATCGAGATGACCATGAACTTCTTCCCTCTTGTGAAAAAGGCCCGTGGACGAGTGGTGAACGTGGCATCAGTGTTGGGTCGAGTGGGAGCTAATGGCGGCGGTTATTGCATCTCGAAGTTCGCGGTGGAGGGCTTCTCCGACTGTCTCAGGTATCACACTTCAAAAGCCAATTTTTATTAGCCTGGATTGCCAGCCGAACTTAGCCCCGCCCACAACATTTTAAATCGGGCAGTTCGGTCTGGACTTGATCCGTAGAGAAGTAATTATGCCCGAACAGAAACTGTTCGGACCAATGAAATTGTCAGGGCGGGCTTTAGACGATGATGGACAGATGATCAACAGTAACGTCATCATCACGTCATCAAAGGCGCTTGGGTTGAATTTGTTCTAATCCTAAACGGAGAACTTGTTCGTATATGCGTTCACCTTTACTATTTCTCTCAGAAATGATGATGGTGTTGGTCAGTACTCTGTGTATCCTTACATTATTATTTTACAACACCGGCAAAGATCGTTTACACTCATCTTCTTCTTCTAACGTGACTTATTCCAGCGTGCAGACAGGGTTGCCAAGTTTTTACAACAAAACTCGCCCAACTGCTACTCAAAACTAGCCAAAAACAAGCCCAATAGCTTTCCGGGTGGGGTTCTCCGGGAAAAAAAGTCATTTGGGGGAGAAAATATGTGTTATTTTGGCTGGACTGCCTTCAAAAATTTGCATTCCTGGGTCTGTGTATCACATAATTGGGGTCGCTTCAACCCGTGGACTTGGCAACACAGTGCAGTTGAGTTCTGTTGACATTTGACAACTAACGTTATGCGTCGCTCCGTTGCTCTGATTGGTTGTAGGTCTATCCAATTGAGGTCTTTCCTGGTTCGGTTGAAACACGCCCCATAATCACAGCCCAACGGAGCAGATCAGACTCATATTCTGACTAGAATTGAGTATGACGACGTCAGGCTAAATTTTTATGCAAATCACGTGAAAAAACACAAAATATGCACATAAACTATGATAGAAACATATTTAATCAATAAATCATTCAATGCACAGCAAAAAAAATGGACCCATTACATTGCACAGCATCTCAAATGTTGGTTTGGTCAAAGTCTGTCATCAAAATTTTGGGGTATAATGGGTTTTTCATATATTTTGTGTCAAATTCCAGTGAAGTGATGATTTTGTTCTCTTGAACACATAAAATGGTGCTTTATTCCCAAAAGTTGTATTCAATGTTCCTTTTTTGCACCTTTGGATGGAACCATAGCCAATTGATCCAGTAGCCGCTCGCTGCAGAATACGAGATCCAGGGGGTGGAGTTGGATCGAGATCCACGGAGGCGGAGCTAGAACCAGAACTCCTCCCACTGCATTTTTATTGGTCGACAGATTCCACGTCATAATTACTCGTGTTGTTGCTCTAGTCGGTACTAAAGAAAGTTATTCTTTTGACGTAATCATTTTAATAAAACGGTTAGTTACAAACACTGTAGTTTGTACATTGTGTGAATGTGCACCTTTAATTACGTACAGTGGTGGGCAATAAACAAGTGTTTTATCCGAATGTTTTCAATTGGTTTGCTTTTATTGCAAAACGTGACCAAAAAAATCTTACCCTCATGAAAATTGTGCTTTTTCCACCACTGATTATGCATATTATTATAAAAATGTGTCATTTTATACATAAATTACTTATAACATTATGATAACAATGAGAGCATAACAGCAAAAAGCGAAGCACGGCATATAAAGTGGGAGGAGTTAGATCTGGATCCAACCACGCCCCCTGGATCTTGTATTCTGCAGGACCTTCTCAATTGATAGCTCTGAGGTTAAAACGATTTATTGATGTGTTGCGTTCAACCTTCGACAGACCTACCTTCAAGAAATGTTTTCCGTGTAATTTCAGGAGGGACATCCAGAATTTTGGGGTCAATGTGTGCATCATCGAACCTGGTTTCTTCAAGACGCAGGTGACCAGCTTAGAGCCAATCGAGAAAGAACTCCATCGCCTCTGGAACCAACTGACCCCTGAAGTGAAAGAGAGTTACGGAGACAAATACTTGGATAAATGTATGTTATTTATGCCATTTTTCTCCATTATGTTCTCCAACATAGTCCATTCAGACACTCTTTGTCCCTCCAGACATCAAGATCCAGAGGCTGATCATGAACGGCATATGCGACTCCGACCTCAGTAAAGTGACCAACTGCATGGAACACGCCCTGCTGGCCGTCCACCCAAGAACACGCTACAGTGCAGGCTGGGATGCCAAGCTCTTGTGGATCCCCTTGTCTTATATGCCCGCTTGCTTTGTGGATATTGCGCTGAAGCTGGTGATGCCAAAGCCAGCAAAAAGTGCCTAGATTTGGAGTGTGGTTAAAGGTAACTCTAATAAATGCTAGGTTAAAAATAACCCAAGTTGGGTTGAAAATGGACTAACCCAGCAATTGGGTTGTTTTAAGCAAACATTTAACCCAACAGCTGGGTTAAAACAGCCCATTTGCTGGGTTAGTCCATTTTCAACCCAACTTGGGTTATTTTTTACCCAGCATTTTTTAGAGTGTAGGCCAGATATTTTTAACTCTTTCCTTCCCTTCTGAAAGCTTAATAATAAATAATGTTGACCTGTAGTGTATCTCCACAGTGCACAGAAAGCCCTTTATCGTATTTCTCATCTTGCCGAATGTGACATTTACCTGAACTTGCCTTGAAAATGCATCACCAGTTTGTGCCTGTTGGTCATCCACCATAGATGTGTTGTTAGAGTGCCACTTTTGGGGTTATATTTGTATGTCTGAGATAGCCGGTTTGCTCGACTTGCCACATTATGGATATTTTAATGGAAATTCTGCAGGCAAATTGAGTTCACGTAACTGAATAAACATAATTTAATAAACATTATATTCATATTTACTGTGTGTTGTCATCTGTACACCACTTTCTTCCCAGAAATAACAGCTTTAATGCTGCCTTCACGTGCTATCGGAAATGTCCTAATTCCCACTTTAGAAGTCGTGATTACGAGCTTGTTGCATTCAAGTGCTTTGTTGACGAAATGAAGAGGAATCATGGAGGACACCAGGTTTATTCTTGCCGACTTATTGGGGAAATCATCATATGTAGTGTCCCATGCGGTTTCTGATGATTCTGTAATTTCAGTCAAATTCAGGCTCTTTTCACTCTGTATCAAACGTTCAATACGCTTCAAATGATTACTCGTACATGTAAATATGCACTACATTAATGTCAAGACAAGACGACCTAGCTGTTTTGGGTAAAAAAAACTAATAAAGATCACACCACCCACAGCAGTAGTTGTCCCCGCCACCATGTTTAAAGTTTATGACACGCCCATCTCGGAAATTTGGGTATCAAAATTATTTCCGAACTTCCCAGTGGTAAACACGACATCAGAGGGCGTTCATGTACAATTTTTACCTAGGAAACTCGTATTTACGATAATTCCGATAGCACGTGAAGGCAGCAATAACCTCATAGATGAGTGGAGACACTTATTTAACCACAAATATTTCTTTCAAGCTATGGACATTGATTATTCACTAAACAGAAATCATTAAACTGTCGCTAAAATCCTCACACCTTGCGCGAACTCAAAAGATTGTTAGAAACTCTGTTCACGTTATCGTTCTTCAATGTTGCGATTTTAACAAAAATAAACATTAAATTTACCTCATATCTTATATTATTTACTGCCTTGCTATGTCTTTTAACTGTAACGTTTGTCAGAAGATGAGTTTATGTCACAGAGCTTCTTTTTTACCTCAGGATGTTTGAATAAGCGATTGTTAAGGCAGCATAAATCAGTTTGTTGGTTCTAGACCATATTCTTCTTCAACAGGTCATACATCAGATGAGCGGAGACACTTATTTAACCACATATATCTATTTCAAGCCATGGACATTTTATTCACTAAACAGAAATCATTAAACTGTTGCTAAAATCGTTACGAGCGCGCGAACTCAGAAGATCGTTAGAAACCCTGTTCACGTCATCTTTCTTCAATGTTGCGATTTTAACAAAAACAAACATTACATTTACCTCATATCTTATATAATTTAATGGCTTGCTATGTCTTAACTGTAACGTTTTTGTTTTTTGGTTTTTTTTTTATTTTTTTACCTCAGGACGTTTGAATTAAGCGATTATCTAAGGCAGCATAAGGGTCATTCCACGAAATCGGTGCCTTTTGTGTCCCTAAGAAATAATCAGACATAGAATTATTATAACAACACATAAATTTGTGATTTAAAAACATAATAATACTATGTATTGTTTCCTCAATATTACATTAAATTAAAGTCAATTAAATATTATTTTAAGTAATTAAAATTGCTTCTAAGATGATAAGGGTAAGGTTTTTGCCATGTCCCTCGATATGATTGTTCTTTTTCAGCAGGACTTTTAATTTGCAAACTGAAGGCAAAATTATTCTAAAATCACATTTGCATATAGCTATAAGTATATTCTCATTGTTAAGCAGTGTTTGGGCATAAGTATACTTTTTTTTTTTAACATATAAATCATTTTATCGTTGTCCCTTGATTCCATGTCATTCCTGTTACCCTCACCAAAAACCCCTTTAAAATAATTGTACATTCCAGTGACATCACTTCCAGGAAATTACATAATCTCTCATCATTATTCCAACAGTTAAAACACAAGTAATTTTCTCTCTCTCTTTTATAATGTTCTATTTTTGATGATTTATGAGGGTTGACTGAGGTGGGGACATCATGCAATGTCAAAACTGTTACCATTTTTAAAGTATAAATTAAAATAATTATTTATTTAACATAATGAAATCAATATCTACAAGTAATATCGCTTCAAAGTTTACACCATGTGCTTTTGTGGTATTGACTGTTAGCTAGCAGTTAGCAAATTAGCTTGAATTTGTCAAACCTGTTACCGTCAGCCCTGTTACTTTTCTAGTAACAGGTTGTGACATGTGGGTAACAGGGATGACATTACATGTGTCACCTAAGCCACACTGTTTTTTAAGTTTATCTGTGTAAAATGCAAACATTTTTAAATGTCATCCTGCGTGTATTATTGAGCTAATGCCTATATTATTCAGATTGGGTGGTATGAGGATCAGTTAAATTTTTATTTAAAATTGTTGGTATTAGTATTATTGGTAATTAAAGTATTAACTGTTTAAATAGTTTTAACATTTGTGTGATGATTTAAATTCTATTTTATATTTGCATTTTAATGCACTTTTTCAGATGATAGTAGAATGCCATTAAGTGCAGCAGAAAAACAAATGATATTGGAAGAATGTTTGTAACCAAGCAGATCTCGCCCTCCATTGACTACCATAGTATTTTTTTCCTACTATGGTAGTCAATGGTAGTCAACATTTTAGATATCTTTGAAATGTAATGTGCTTCACTAATACAACTATGCCAAGTAAGTGCAAAAAATATAATGCAATTTAAAAAGTTTACAATATTATGTAAACAAATTTGTGCAGTGTATGCTGAAGAATGTGTGTCCTGTCATCCCTGTTACTCTGGTCAGTCCTGTTACCATGATGTCAATCCTGTTACCGTCATTAATTTCATAAAAAATATCAAAATTATATTTAAAATGGCCTTCCCAGTTTTTCCATTGTAAACCTATCAACATTGTATTTTGAACAAAGCCCTTCTTTTAATATCTCTCTTGTAAAAATATATATTTTTCTTAATTGGCATGTGATCATCCTCTAAAATTAGTAAATTCTTGGCCATCTGAATGACAAATATAAGATTGAAAAAAAAAATCCAAAATTTGAAACAATCCAACTGAAAAGAGGGACTAAAATACTGCCCAAAAACGTTAAAACTATAACATATTTCTAATTAAAACTATTGTATATACTAACGCTTGTGTCTGTAACAGGGATGACAAAAATATCAAAACATGAGGTAGATAAATAGTCATAAAATAAAAAATTTTGTAGCCTGAGATGGCACAATAGAATTTATTGTCATTTTAAGCTGTCTTCATTTCATGGATATTTTTAAAACATAGATTAAACTTATTTTATATTTTAATTTTTCTAAGTTGAAAAGGGTTCTATACCATATTCTTCTTCAATTGGTCATAATCTCATACATCAGATGAGCGGAGACACTTATTTAACCACAAATATCTATTTCAAGCCATGGACATTGATTATTCACTAAACAGAAATAATTAAACTGTTGCTAAAATCGTTACGAGCGCGCGAACTCAGAAGATCGTTAGAAACCCTGTTCACGTCATCTTTCTTCAATGTTGCGATTTTAACAAAAACAAACATTACATTTACCTCATATCTTATATGATTTAATGCCTTGCTATGTCTTTTAACTGTAAGGTTTTTTTGTTTTTTGTTTTTTTTTACCTCAGGACGTTTGAATTAAGCGATACGCGTATAAACATCTCAAAAAGTGACGTCCTCAGTACCATGACATGAGATAACTTCGCCCCTCGATGGGTTAAGAGTGAAAGTGACCCAGTTATCCGTGACAGTGAACTTTCAGGAGTCATGATAAAGTGCTACTGACGCTCACCGGATTCCGCGCGCACCTGTTGACGTGCCTCAACACAAACCCGCCGCCGGGACTCAGTCTGAAGACCGTTATTCGCGACGCGCTAGTTTGA
The DNA here is from genome assembly GCA_023566225.1 of Romanogobio albipinnatus. Lineage (NCBI taxonomy): Eukaryota > Metazoa > Chordata > Actinopteri > Cypriniformes > Gobionidae > Romanogobio > Romanogobio albipinnatus. The sequence goes on from CM042263.1 coordinate 1,235,487, forward strand.
ATTCCCCCCATTTACGCTTCAGATTAGTTGAGGAAAATGATCTCTTTCAGGACTCTACGACTGCCTAATGTTGGAGTTATTGGCTTACTGGCGAAAGACGTGGCGAAAAGTAGCTCCGCGTGTCAGAATGTGGCGAGGAGGTCGTTCAATTTAACTTTTCACGCAAGCCGCGAATTTATCGCACCGGCATCCGTGGATACACCTAAATCGAAAACGTGAGTCACTATAATAATGTGATTATCAAATGTTTGATTGGTGTTAGTAGGAGGACTAATCTTATTTCATTCAAGCAGAAATATGACCAATAAAAGTATATTCTCTGGACTGGAAGACATGCTTTTCCACACTATTACTCAAGGAGCGGAGAAAGTTCCTGTCTCTCATTTCATTGCTGTAAGTTCTTTCATTCACTCCATAAAGATTTAACCAGAGTTGTGTTGCACTAGCAGTTGTTGAAGTGTGCTAACTGAACAACATCACTGTATATGGGCAACAGCTGGGAATGAAACACATTGACTCACTTGCACGTTATGGGCTCGGTTACCATCAACACCCTGACATGCTCCCTCTGAAATCTGATTCGGCCCCGGGAGGGCTGAGGGAAAACACACACGTTTATCTAAACTTTGTGTAACTGCTGTCATGGGTTGTGTAATAATGTCATTTAACATCCCCAGCATAGTATAGATGTCATTTTTATAAACCTTACTGTTTAACCCTTTAACTGTCACCCCCCTTTTTGAGAATACACATGAAAATGCACTATCCAAACTTAAAGGGCTGTAATTCAAGAATGCTTTGGAATATAGAGCAAAGTTTAGTCTCGAGACGACACTCTGCAGATTATTGCTGAAGTGAAAGCAATTCAAAATATGAAAGTATGAAAGAGTTATGGAAGTTTAAATTTATACTGTACTAAAAATTACTGTACTAAATATTTTTTATTTCATATAAAATATATATTTTACAAAAAAGAATTTACTCTAAAATTACTATAAAATCAAAGCCATATGTCTAACCAATCTGTGTTCCAAATTTGAAGTTGATATCACAAAAATTGAAGTTCCCATGAGATGTTGTTTAGGTGCTGTACCAGAAATAGCAACCCTGTGTCATTTATTGTTTTTTTGATGCATTTTCCTGTAAATTTCTGTCTAAATATCACTTCCATCACAAAACGGTCACCAAATATGGAGCCTTGAGACTCAGACCTTTCTGACAATATGTGTTTTGTCAAGATTGGAAAAGATTTGATTATAAAGTCGTTAAAATAATTGTTGTAATATGAAACATGACACCGCCCACTAGGGGGAGGAGCCCGCTAGAATAATTTAGAGTAACGTTTCCATGGTAACACAATGTCCGATTTCAAAACGGTTTTCACAGGATGAATTTTGAGTTTATAAGCTTTCAAATTATACCTAATTTATGATAATTACTTAAATATATGATACAAAAAAAGAGCACCAGGCGTCCCACCTGTGGAACGGTGACAGTTAAGAGGTTAAAGGACGGAACACGCCACTATTTTTGAAAATAGGCTCATCTTTCGACTCCCCTAGAGTTGAACAGTTGAGTTTGACCGTTTTCATTCAGCCGATCTCCGGGTCTGCACTTTTAGCATAGCTTAGCATAGATCATTGAATCTGATTAGACCGTTAGCATCTCGCTAAAAAAAAAAAGAGTTTCCATATTTTTCCTATTTCAAACTCTTCTGTAGTTCCATCGTGTACTAATGCCACGTTCCAGGCAAACCCTAAAGGTTCTTTCACACTGGACGCAATTTTGATGCACGTATAATTCGCGCGATGGTTTTATTTTTTGATCAGCTGTTTGTGTAATGAGTGCTTCCACACCGAACGCGAATGTGCTGCTGTTTATTTTTTTTCGTTTCGATGTCGATATTTTCTTTAACTCTCGCAGCGACAGAAAAGGCTTAAACCAATCACATACAAGGAAACAAAGGTCACGAAATGTTCAGTTGATGTCATTAGCTATTCAGGCTACAGACAACGATATCATAACCTTTTGAGTTAAACCTTGTTGATTTTTTTCTAAATCTAATTGTGTCCGCGACTATAGAAAGGGAATGTGTTTCCATCAGTACGACTATTAAATGTTTACATTGTGACTCAACTGGAAACACAGCTTCTCCGGATCGATTGGTTCCTGAAGTGTGTGTGTGTGTCTGGTAAGATTGTCTCTCGAGGAGCTTCTCAAACTCTCCCACGGACATTTGAAAGTAAGAGCGGAACCGGCCGCTCCTCGCGCATGATCTATGCTAAGCTATGCTAAAAGTGCTAGCGCCAGACCCGGAGATCGTTCTGTTTACTTTGTGTAATGCCTCGAATTTGTCATAAAAACGTTCATTAAAGGAACGCGCCACTATTTTTGCTCATTCTCCGACTCCCCTAGAGTTAAACAGTTGAGTTTGACCGTTTCCATTCAGCCGATCTCTGGGTCTGCACTGTTAGCATAGCTTAGCATAGATCATTGAATCTGATTAGACCGTTAGCATCTCTCTTGATCTGATATTACGCAGCGGCTGAAAATAGTCCCAGCGCTCCCTGTGTGAGCCGGTTGTCCCGTTGGTTATGTTGACTGAAGTTAGCCTATTTTCAGGCGCTGTGTAATATCATTGCGCCGCTGCACTCATGGGGCGGCTCACAGCTCTTGATTATTACGCAGGAATGAGAGTATAGTTCCTGACATATCGGCCTAGAAAATCACCACTTCTCATTTTCCGTCGGTCTTAGCACACGATGAACTACAGAAGAGTCTCGTTTTAAAGAGGAGAAATATCAACACTCTTTGGTCATTGTTGAGCGAGATGCTAACGGTCTAATCAGATTCAATGATCTATGCTAAGCTATGCTAACAGTGCAGACCCGGAGATCGGCTGAATGAAAACGGTCAAACTCAACTGTTTAACTCTAGGGGAGGCAGAGAATGAGTCGAAAAATAGTGGCGTGTTCCTTTAAGTAAGCATTTTTACGACAAATTTGAGGCATTACACAAAGTAAACAGAACTGTAGTGAAAAGTAATTTCCCCCGTCTAACAGGCAGTGAAAAGCACCGGCCTTTTGACCTCTGACCCCAGATTGCGTGACTGCATGGAAAAGATTCGCGAAGCTATCCGGGAATCAGCCGGTGAAGTCATGATGGACCGCGAGCTGTTCCGAAAGTGAGTACATTTTATTTACGGCAAAAAATATCTGTGAGAGGAATATTTGATGCGAACATTTCCAACAATGGCAGGTGCGCGGGCGGAAACATCGTTCTGCTGAGTCTCGCTTTCAGACGCAAGTTTATCATTCCTGAATTTGAGGCATTTGTTGGCATCATCAATCATATTTACCACACGTCAAAACTGCAACATGATGGACATGTAAGGACTTAATCATTTCCCCCTTATTTATTTGTATAGCTGGACTCACTCACAATCTTTTTCAGGTTACAAAATACATTCCCCATCTCACCAAGTTCAGTCCTGATCTCTGGGGCGTCTCTCTCTGCACAGTGGACGGCCAGAGGTAAACAGAAAACGCTCCCTCAGCTTCTCTATAAAATGAAGTGATGTTTTTCAAATGACCTCTTTGGATTTCAGGCACTCGGTGGGCGACACAAAGGTGCCGTTCTGCTTGCAGTCGTGCGTGAAGCCGCTGGAATACGCCATCGCTGTACACGAGCACGGCACGGAGCGAGTGCATCACTACGTGGGGAAGGAGCCCAGCGGATTCAAATTCAACAAACTCTCCCTGGACGAAGACGGTGGGTGAGGAAATGTCATAGATTATCATATGCCTGGCCAAAAATTGATGCACCTCTTGATGAAAATAAATTATTATAATTATAATTTTATAATGGATGGTTGCATTTTTATGATGGACGGATGCACTTTTATGATGGACGGATGCACTTTTATGATGGATGGATGCACTTTTATGATGGACGGATGCACTTTTATGATGGACGGATGCACTTTTATGATGGATGGACTTTTATGATGGACGGATGCACTTTTATGATGGATGGATGCACTTTTATGATGGATGGATGCACTTTTATGATGGACGGATGCACTTTTATGATGGATGGACTTTTATGATGGATGGATGCACTTTTATGATGGATAGATGCACTTTTATGATGGATAGATACACTTTTATGATGGATGGATGCACTTTTATGATGGATGGATGCACTTTTATGATGGATAGATGCAGTTTTATGATGGATAGATGCAGTTTTATGATGGATAGATGCAGTTTTATGATGGACGGAGGCACTTTTATGATGGATAGATGCAGTTTTATGATGGATAGATGCACTTTTATGATGGATAGATGCAGTTTTATGATGGATAGATGCACTTTTATGATGGATAGATGCAGTTTTATGATGGATAGATGCACTTTTATGATGGACGGATGCACTTTTATGATGGATGGACTTTTATGATGGATGGATGCACTTTTATGATGGATAGATGCACTTTTATGATGGATAGGTGCACTTTTATGATGGATAGATGCACTTTTATGATGGATGGATGCACTTTTATGATGGATAGATGCACTTTTATGATGGATAGATGCACTTTTATGATGGATAGGTGCACTTTTATGATGGATAGATGCACTTTTATGATGGATAGATGCACTTTTATGATGGATAGATGCACTTTTATGATGGATAGATGGACTTTTATGATGGATAGATGCACTTTTATGATGGATAGATGCACTTTTATGATGGATAGGTGCACTTTTATGATGGATAGATGCACTTTTATGATGGATAGATGCACTTTTATGATGGATAGATGGACTTTTATGATGGATGGATGCACTTTTATGATGGATAGATGCACTTTTATGATGGATAGGTGCACTTTTATGATGGATAGGTGCACTTTTATGATGGATAGATGCACTTTTATGATGGATAGGTGCACTTTTATGATGGATGGATGCACTTTTATGATGGATAGATGCACTTTTATGATGGATAGATACACTTTTATGATGGATGGATGCACTTTTATGATGGATGGATGGATGCACTTTTATGATGGATAGATGCAGTTTTATGATGGATAGATGCACTTTTATGATGGATAGATGCAGTTTTATGATGGATAGATGCAGTTTTATGATGGACGGATGCACTTTTATGATGGATAGATGCACTTTTATGATGATAGATGCAGTTTTATGATGGACGGATGCACTTTTATGATGGACGGATGCACTTTTATGATGGACGGATGCACTTTTATGATGGATAGATACACTTTTATGATGGATAGATGCACTTTTATGATGGATGGATGCACTTTTATGATGGACGGATGCACTTTTATTATGGACGGATGCACTTTTATGATGGATGCACTTTTATGATGGATGGATGGATGCACTTTTATGATGGATAGATACACTTTTATGATGGATGGATGGATGCACTTTTATGATGGATAGATACACTTTTATGATGGATGGATGCACTTTTATGATGGATGGATGCACTTTTATGATGGACGGATGCACTTTTATGATGGATAGATACACTTTAATGATGGATGGATGCACTTTTATGACGGATGGATGCACTTTTATGATGGACGGATGCACTTTTATGACGGATGGATGCTCTTTTATGATGGATGGATGCACTTTTATGACGGATGGATGCACTTTTATGAAGGACGGATGCACTTTTATGACGGATGGATGCACTTTTATGATGATAGATGCACTTTTATGATGGATGGATGCACTTTTATGATGGACGGATGCACTTTTATGATGGACGGATGCACTTTTATGATGGATGGATGCACTTTTATGATGGACGGATGCACTTTTATGATGATAGATGCACTTTTATGATGGATGGATGCACTTTTGGATGGATGCACTTTTATGATGGACAGATGCACTTTTATGATGGATGGATGCACTTTATGATGGATAGATGCACTTTTATGATGGATAGATGCACTTTTGGATGGATGCACTTTTATGATGGACAGATGCACTTTTATGATGGATGGATGCACTTTATGATGGACAGATGCACTTTTATGATGGATAGATGCACTTTTATGATGGATAGATGCACTTTTATGATGGATAGATGCCCCTTTAGACAGCAATAAGAGCAATAACATCTCCATTGAAGCATTTGTTTCTGTGCTTCTAGAGAAATCAAATCCATAAATCCATATTACATGCAATAATCTGAGCCTTTTGTTCTCAGATAAACCTCACAATCCCATGGTCAACGCTGGAGCGATCGTCATCAGTTCCCTGATCAAGGTAAGCATCCTTCACCATGAGTTTAGTGTCCAGTCTGTTTGCGTTCGCACTTTACCTGTGTGATCATCTCCAGAGCAAACACTGATATACACTGACACGCAGGCCAGAATGCATTTGAGCTGACTGACCTTTGACCCAGTAATCCAGACGCTGTGCTTCTGACACATGTGTTGTTTTGTGGTGGTCCTGTGAAGCTATAAGCAGGACTATTACTGGTCTGGACTGAATCCAGGCTATTAAATGTGCCCTTTAGACCAAATGTATGTGATCTGTGCTCCCTAGGTTCTCCATTACAAGCTAGAATATGCAAACGTTGGTAAATTTGTACTGTTCCTCTTCTTCTTCTCTCCAGCCAGGCGTCAACAAAGCAGAGAAGTTTGACTATGTAAGTTGTTGGAGGCTGACATTTTAAACGTAATTTAAAAAGCTTTACTCACCAAAGTCGTTATTCCTTGAAAATATTGCTTTCTGAGTGGGTATATACAGTATATACACCGATCAGGCATAACATTATTATCCTAATATTGTGTTTGCTGACCCGTCGAGGCATGGACTCCTTTAGACCCCTGAAGGTGTGCTGTGTATCTTGCACCAAGATGTTAGCAGCAGATCCTTTAAGTCCTGTAAGTTGCGAGGCGGGGACTTGTTTGTTCAGCTCATCCCACAGATGCTCAATTGGATTGAGATCTGGGGAATTTGGACTCGTTGTTGTGCTCCTCAAAGCATTCCTGAAGCATTTGTGCTTTGTGCCAGTTGTTTTAGACGCTTGTAACGATGCATATTTGATCTCCTGAACTTGAATGAGCTCCTGCAACTGCAATAGAGGTGCAGACATTTCAAAATAAGAGTCCCGGTGTATTTCCAGCTTGTTTATCATTAAAAGTCACGCATTATATATTCGTTTTGCTGACACAATAAACTGTGTTTCATTTCATTTCCATTTAATTCATAGTCAGGAGGAAAGAGCAGTATTTGACACATATTCAATAAAGCATCAGGGTTATAATCGTTCACTAAAACCATTAAAATATATTCATTACTTGAAATTAAATAAATGTTAACTGAAATAAATGAAAAAATAAATAAACTTATTTGAAGCTTTAGCTTAACCTGATATGGCCTACTGACTAAAACAGAAATACACAGTTATAAAAACTATATAGATGTTTTTAAAAACAAACAAAAAAGTGAATTGAGCTCTTTCGTGTATTTTTAATGTCAAAAACAAAATGATGTCAAAATGTCAGTTCGAGTGTCAGTCGGTCATGTGACGCTTAAATGCTTAATGTATTACAATTGAACTAAACTCATTAGATTTTAGGAGACTAAAACTAGACTAAAACTAAAAACAATTCAGGCGACTAAAATATGGCTACAACTAAATCAACATTTGCTGTTAAAATTAACACTGCTAAAATAGCTTAGAAACTCAAAAGTTATATCATATATTTCTCAGTAACTAAGGGCGTTTTCACACTTGAAAGTCCGCACCAAGGTCCAAGTTCATGTTTTGTTACATTGGGTTAGTTTTGGTTTGGTTTCTCATTGCCATCATGCGAGCGCACTAAATGACACACGCTTTACGTTTTACTAAATGAGCGCGCTTTACATGACACACTTGCGTCCACTCGTCATCACAATGTGGGCGGCATCTGGACATTGATTGGTTTGTAAACGGACGTGCGTGTGACATCAGCGTCTTTGACGAGTGAATGAACGGACGCGTATCGCTGCCACTAGTGAACACTGGCATTGCTGGACTATTTTTTATTCGTTAAAAGTGGACATTTCAAGCTTTATATACACATATTTCTCATGTGTGTGAGGCAGTCGCTGCTGAGCTTCGGTTTATTTGATACGCTCCAGTTCATGTGCAAAGCATGTGATCGCTCCCGCGATTATTGTCTGTTATAGAATATTTGCTTCTTATTTATTAAATCTAGGCAATTATCTGATTAAACGTTGATTAAAATTAAGATACTATTTATACAAAACGAAATTCACTTTAAAGAAAGGCTTTCTAAGCAAAATCATACAAAATTTCTTCCAAAATCATACTCACACATACTGCGCATCTTTTCACTTTTCATAATCAATGTAGCCTAGATTGAATTTAAAAATAACATTATAATATTTAAACATAAACAGGAACTTCCTGTAAATGCTCTGAGAGTCTGAACCGTACAGAAAATGCTTTCACACTAGAAACCAACCGAACCTTTGCTCAGTTTGATCCGGACCGAGACTGCCTCTTTTTGTTGGAGCAAATTTCGTCTGTTTGGTCCGGACCGTGGTCAGGGGGAGGGATCACACCGGTCATTTTGATTCGGACCAAACTGAAAAGTCTGAAAATCCGGACCAAACAAGGTAGGTGTGAAAGCCTTAAACTCACAGCTTAACTATTAGTAGAGAGACACTGGCAAGTAGAATTAATTCACACGCAATCGCTCTCTCACTAATGCATTCATATACATGTAATCTTTATTGTGCTACTTTATCTGTATCTGATTCAGAACGAGCAGAAATCTGTGAGAAATATAACGACCCAAAGACAAAAGAACTGATACAAAAGCTGTTATGTAGGAGCAGGGCCGTTTCTCATTCTGACGCCCTAGGCGAAATCCTTATTGGTGCCCCCAGTCGAATTTTAAAAAGCAACATTGGTATTACTGGTATTAATTAACAAATACATACATACCAAATTATATTTGTTAATAAGGATTCAAATGAATAGCCAGATGCCTGTAAAGCCCTAGGCCTATAATATATAGCCTATATTTGTGCAGTCCCTGTTGCTAAGAAATTGTTCTCAGACATAACTACATCATTATTATGGGCCCTATTTTAACGATCTGAAACGCAAGTGTCAAAGCGCAAGTAACTTTGTGGGCGGGTCTCGGCGCTGTTGCTATTTTCCCGGCGGGATAAATGGCTCTTGCGCCCGGCGCAAATCTAAAATGGGTTGGTCTGAAGTAGCTTCATTATTCATAGGTGTGGTTTGGGCGTAACGTGAATAAACCAATCAGAGCGTCATCCAACATTCCCTTTAAAAGCAGGTGCGCAAGTTCCATTATGGATTGCTATTATTATGGCGTATTTACCAGGCGCACGCCAGGAGCGGTTCACAGCCGAGGAGACTGATGTTCTTGTAAGAGCAGTGAAAGACAGAGAAGTTGTGTTGTATGGGGATGGGAGAAACCCACCCAAAATAGCGTCGGTTAAATAAATAATTAGCCTGAATAATTTGTAAGCTAGATTTATGCCTATTTTTTCACATCTTCGTGGCACACCACAATGATTTCCGTCATCTCATGTGTTAATATTTTTTTAGTGTAACAATTTATGATTTGCAAAAATAACTGTTGCATCTGTGTAGATTACATGAGCAAAGTGTATGCGCGTTGTGCACGCTATGGTCAAGCATGCGCCCTTAAAATAGCATAATGAACAACGCGCCACTGACTTTAGACTAGGTTTTTTCTGGTCAGTGGCGCAATTGTTTAATGGAACAGCAAAATAGCACCAGGGATTGTTTGCGCCGGAACACGCCTCCTTTTTTGCGCTGAACCGCCCAGGGAGCGCAAGTTCATTCACTAGTTTAGCGACGTGCTTCTGTGGAGGGAAAAGCGCGCTTTGCGCGGGTGCAAAATAGGAATGACACATGCGTCGGTGTACAAAGTCAATTGCGCTGGGTGCAAGATAGGGCCCTATGTGTTATTAGTACATTTCACATGAAAGTAATAAGAATAAATACTGATTCAGTGTGTTTTTGTTACTCATTGATGCGTGAACTTCCCCTTTAAATAACGCAACACTTCCCCCTCTGTGTGTGTGACACTGCTGTGTTAAACACTATTAGAGCTGAATGAATCGATTCAGCTCAACACCATCCGTAAAGATGCGTTACATTCATCAACGTGATTTAATAAAGGATGTATTCATGTTGTGAATTTGCACATTTTATTATACCATTTTTAAACCGCTAAAGTTTTATATGGGACAATTACAAAACACACTGATTCTTTTAACAACGCATTGGCGCAAAAACATTTTGGAGGAGCAATAAGAGAAGAAAGCTTTATAGAGTCAAAATATAACTGATAATCATGAAATGCTGAAGTGAGTGTGCAGTTATATTTTGCCTCTAACACACACACTGAGCAATGCTATCTGCCACAAATACTGCCCTAACAAAACACAGATTTGTACCTGTTATTATAATTGGCCTTTATTTTATGGTTAAAAAAAGTGTTACCTTGCCAAAGCATTGAGCGAGCTCATTGATCTAATGCTGTTGTTGAGCTACAGTAGCCGACTCTGATCTGATGGGATAAGGGAATCGTCAGATTGACAGTTCTCTGATCCAATAGTGTGGGGGAACTAGTGGGGGCGGCAATAACATTTTAGGGTGGCCGTGACACCCTTTACACACACACATCAGTGCCAGATATACGCTTATTGGCGCCCCCTACTGATGCGCCCTAGGCCACTGGCGCCCCCTACTGATGCGCCTAGTTTGCCAATGCCTAAAAACGGCCCTGTGTAGGCCCTGTGTAGGATAACCTTATGGGCAGCGCTGTGACATATGCCATAGCTGTCCTGTGCACAGGAAAACTCGTGTTCGCGTCTCAGCTCAAGGTTCAGGGTTATTGACGTCATCAGCGACTGGGAATATTAGGGGTTGAACGACTTCCGATTTTTTCAAGTCGACATTTATGTGATGAAAGTCGACGTCGACTTGAAAAAATCGGAAGTCGTTCAACCCCTAATATTCTGACCCTTTCTATCAGAACCAGCATTAACTTCTGGAGCAGTTTGAGCTCCAGTAGCTCGTCTGTTTGATCGGACCACACGGGCCAGCCTTCGCTCCCCGCGGGCATCAATGAGCCTCGGCCGCCCATGACCCTGTGGCCGGTTCTCCACTGGTCCTTCACTTTTGATAGAGACTGACCACTGCAGACCGGGAACACCCCACAAGAGCTGCAGTTCTGGAGATGCTCTGACCCAGTCGTCTAGCCGTCACAATCTGGCCCAAACTCGCTCAAATCATCACGCTTGCCCATTTCTCCTGCTTCTAACACATCAACTCTGAGGACAACATGTTCACTTGCTGCCTAATATACCCCACCCACTAACAGGAGCCGTGATGAAGAGATCATCAGTGTCATAATGTTATGCCTGATCGGTGTATATTGTCTTTATTTCAGACTCTTGGCTGTTTGCTGATAGTGTCTTTTGTTGGGTTTCCTCCGCAGGTGATGGAGTTTGTGAAGAAGATGACAGGAAGGGAGTTTGTGGGCTTCAGCAACGCAACGTATGTCTTCCGCTTCAGCGTTTTACACTCGTTCAGCAAACATTTCATTGCTATTGACTTCCGTTTTATTTACGTTTGAACAGATTCCAGTCAGAGAAGGAGACAGGAGACAGAAACTACGCTATAGGATACTACCTAAAAGAAAAGAAGGTTTGTACATCAGCGGACATTGCTTTATATAGACGGTTTCATCGGACGAACCCGAAGTTAACCGCTCTTTGTTTGTTTATCGGTCTGGCAAGGGGATAGTATGCACACTACTCAGTAGAAACACATACTATTCTTGGATAACATGATATGAATATTAACGATTAAGCAGAGAGAATATGACACCAGCGCAAAAACAGTGTGCGACTCGCCAAAAATATCCAGTCATACGAGAGCAGCGGCTAATGTCATTCAGACTGTATGTCTAATGTCATTTACTTGTTATTTATTTAGCTTGTTATCAGAAATAATCTACTCTAGAGGTGATTACTCACTCGGCATTAACATGTGATCATCAGTCAATCAGGACAGAGCGAGTTACTGCTACTGTACCCATAAGCTACTGTACAGAAAACGGCATTACACGGTCCTTAACCTCTTAACTGTCACCGTCCCGCTGGTGCTCTTTTTTTGATCGCCTTTTTTTCGTATAATATATTTAAGTAATTATTATAAATTTGTATCATTTGAAAGCTTACAAACTCAAAATTCATCCTGTGAAAACCGTTTTGAAATCGGACATTGTGTTACCATGGAAACATTACTCTAAATTATTCTAGCGGGCTCCTCCCCCTAGTGGGCGGTGTCATGTTTCATATTACAACAATTATTTTAACGACTTTATATTCAAAATCTTTTCCAATCTTGACAAAACACATATCGTCGGAAAGGTCTGAGTCTCAAGGGTCCATATTTGGTGACTGTTTTGTGATGGAAGTGATATTTGGACAGAAAATTACAGGAAAATGCATCAAAAAAACAATCAAGGGAATTTGAATGACACCCGGTGGCTGTGTTCGGTACAGCACCCTAAACAACATCTCATGGGAACTTCAATTTTTGTGATATCAACTTCAAATTTGGACACAGATTGGTTAGACATATGGCTTTGATTTTATAGTAATTTTAGAGTAAATTCTTTTTTGTAAAATATATATTTTATATGAAATAAAAAATATTTAGTACAGTATTTTTCATTTACAGTAAATTTAAACTTCCATAACTCTTTCATACTTTCATATTTTGAATTGCTTTCACTTCAGCAATATTCTGCAGAGTGTCGTCTTTAAAACGAGTCCAAACTTTGGTCTATATTCCACAGCATTCTTGAAAACCCTTTAAGTTTGGATAGTGCATTTTCATGTGTATTCTCAAAAAGGGGGGTGACAGTTAAAGGGTTAACCCTCTGGGGTTCTTCGGGTCAAAAATGACCTGAAGCGTTTTATAAAAAATGTTTAAAATCGTGGCTTCATCAGAATGGTCCGAAACTTGGTGACTTTATTGGTACTTGGTATATGAACACCCAAACCAAAAAAATTGGGGACAGGATTTGAAAAGTCTAAGTGGTCGTAAAAAAAATAGTCACACTCAGGACCTTCGGGTCCAAAATGACCCCCATAGGAAATTAATGGGAAATTAGTTTTTTTGGTGCTACAATCTACAGATCAGCCAGGATTCAGAAAAAAGGACTCAGCAGTGAAGGGGTTAATCTCTAAAACATCAAGAGTGCAAAACAGACAAAAACACACACACACACACACACAATTAGCTTTTAGAATGGCACGCGTTCATTTGTGTGTGCGTGTGTGTATAAGTGTGTGTTTTGCACTCTTGATGTTTGGATGCCAATTTCCCATTCATTTCCCTATGGGGGTCATTTTGGACCCGAAGGTCCTGAGTGTGACCCATAAATGAAGAACCCCAGAGGGTTAAAGGGTTAGTTCACCCAAAAATGTTAATTCTGTCATTATTACTCTCCCTCATGTCATTCCAAACCTATATGACCTTCGAATTAGCATTTTTGGGTGAACTAACCCTTTAAGGAGGGCGTTTCCCCCACTCTATATTGCAGACAGAAATGGGAGATTATTTATAATAAACATGCTGAAACAATAAAAACATGTAAATTAAGAAAATGTCGCCCAATTAAAGTGAAGATGATAGCGCATAAGAAAGATAGCGCAGCCTCTGTTGTTGCTGATTCTTTGCGGACGTCTACCGGAAGTTCAGTTTGGGCCACAAAAGTAAGTAAAGTTTGTTTATGTTGTTGCCGTTGAAACCGTCTATAAGCAAACTAGCAGGACGTTGACTGACCACAACTGTGCTGTCCTTCTGTCCAGTGTTTCCCTGAGGGGGCGGATATGATCGACGCACTGGACTTTTATTTCCAGGTAGATCCGGTTTATTCAATTCAAATATTTAGTCGTTAAATAATCCCAGCCAGTCCCGACAGAATGTCCTCTCTGTCCCTCACAGTTGTGCTCTATAGAGGTCACATGCGAGTCCGGCAGCGTGATGGCCGCCACACTGGCCAACGGCGGCATCTGTCCAATCACAGGAGAGAGAGTTTTGAGCACAGAAGCCGTACGAAACACGCTCAGCCTCATGCACTCCTGCGGGATGTACGACTACTCGGGACAGTTCGCTTTCCACGTGAGTAAATTCACACCTGGTCCTGAGCCTGATCTTCATCACCTGTTAGTGGGTGGGGTATATTAGGCAGCAAGTGAACATGTTGTCCTCAGAGTTGATGTGTTAGAAGCAGGAGAAATGGGCAAGCGTGAGGATTTGAGCGAGTTTAGGCCAGATTGTGACGGCTAGACGACTGGGTCAGAGCATCTCCAGAACATTTCACACCTAGGCCTTCAGTGGTTTCCTACCTGAATTAAATCACCTGTTAATGAAATCATCATGACGCCACGGCGAAACCATTAATATTATACAGAAACGCAGTATAACAGGGCATTGCATCTCTCATGAAGCGAGAATGAATGATTCAATAATGTAAGAATTATTAACGCAGGAAAGCGCAACAGCATAAATGGTTCTTGAAAAATCTTACCAACAGTGTGACAAATTTATTTCAGGTGAGGTTTTTCACAACAACAAAAAAAATCACATTCATCACGGAAAAAAACGGGGCACGGGTTAGCCAGCCCAGGGTTGACTGTAATTCAGTAATTCAGAGAAAAAAGGAGCCCCAGCTAAGCATTGAGTGCTGGACATGCTCATACTCTCCAGTTGGCCAAGATTTCTAAAACTCCTTTCTTTGTATTGATCTTAAAGGTGCCCTAGAATGAAAAATTGAATGAACCTTGCCATAGTTAAATAACAGGAGTTCAGTGCATGGACATCACATACAGTGAGTCTCAAACACCATTGCCTCCTCCTTCATATGTAAATCTTGTTTGTGAAAAACACCACGGAAAAATAGGGGAATCTCAACATAACACCGAGAGTGATGCAATCGTCAGGATCATTAATATGTACGCCCCCAACATTTGCATATGCCAGCACATGTTCACTGTCAGGCGAATCATCTCTGCAGGTAAACAAGCTTCACGCGAGGATAGCGAACATGGCAGATCATGGAAACAGATGTTATGTTCCAGGCTGTGCAGGGGATGTGAAGACGGTTCATACTCTTCCCACAGATAAAACATGTCCACAGGCATGGCTGATGTTTATTTATAATCGGATACCGCAACAATTTCATTCAAAGTTGTTCGTTTGCTCAGCCCATTTCACCACGGACAGTTTTTCTCCTGGGACAATATCAATCCGGCTTTGCTCAGCGTCTGACACTGAAGAAAGGGCCAATTCCAACCATATTCCCATGAGCAGTGATTTATCCACTTCTTGACTGTCTAAACAATTTCTGATTAAATTGAAAGTTTCTTAGAGAGACAACATTAACGATAATATCCCCGTTGTTGTTTAGATCTGACGCAAGATGCTAGTACAGTAACAATAGGATAATCCGAGTATCTTACATAACTAAATGGCTAAATAAATCGACTTTTAAATCAGTACTCTACTGTCAAACTCAAACGTTACTGTACAAACAACATATTTAACGCTACCCAGTTCAGTTTGTGATTCAAAGTGAAGACGCTATCATTGTAAAATCATACAGGGACACATTACAATAATTAAAATGTTTTTAAAATGCTAATAAAGTTGTGACTGCTGATGTGTATATTTAATGCTGTATGCTAGTTATCGTTTAGGCTGAAGTTCTGGTATGGACGTAATGATTTTGCAGGTTCCTAATTAAAATAAAGACTAAACTCCCCATTCAGAAGCGTTCATTTCCAATCTCAAAACATGTTGTTGTTCCTCAAAATCTGCATCTTCGTCAGAAACAGGCTCAAAGACATAAGGTTGAATGCCTAATCTCTCCATCGTCATGACGGTCAGCTATCATTGAGCAGCAGTGAAACAGCCAATCAGAGCAGAACTCTGCATTAATATTCATGAGCCTTCCAAATAAGGCAAAAACAGACCCTTTCATCCTGGGGAAGATTTATAGAGTTGTAAATGGACCTGTAAAACCGTATCTGGACAATTAATGACCTTAAATAAGGCATATACCCTCTATGTAGATACCAGAGAACAATTTAAAATGTTATTTCAAATCATTCTAGGGCAGCTTTAAGTAATGTTCTAATTTTCTGAGATACTAAATTTGGGAATCTGTTATAATCATCAAAATTAAAAGAAATAAACTTTTGAAATATATCAGTCTGTGTGTAATGAATGAATATAATATACAAGTTTCACTTTTTGAATGGAATTAGTGAAATAAATCATATTCTAGTTATATGACCAGCACCTGTACACAGGAGCGCTTCACAGAACATCTAAACAATATGAAGAACGTTTTGAGACATGCAGGATTTCTCCTATTCTTACGTGTTTGATCCGTGTCAGGTTGGATTACCTGCTAAGTCTGGTGTGTCGGGTGCGGTTCTCCTGGTGGTGCCAAACGTGATGGGCATCATGTGCTGGTCGCCCCCTGTGGACAAGATTGGAAACAGCGTCCGTGGAATCCACTTCTGTCAGGTGGTCAATCCTCTTTTTAAATTCCAAACCATACACTCTAAAAAAAAGGTTCTATATGGCACCAAAAATGGTTCTTGGCTCGTAATCATAGGGGAACCTTTTTTTTTCAATTTTGGTGCTTCAGTGGTTCGTCACCGGTTCTTTGACAAAGGTGCTATATAGCACCGCTACCATACACAGAACATGTTAAGATATGGTGCTATATAGCACCGCTACCATACACAGAACATGTTAAGATATGGTGCTATATAGCACCGCTACCATACACAGAACATGTTAAGATATGGTGCTATATAGCACCGCTACCATATACAGAACATGTTAAGATATGGTGCTATATAGCACCGTTACCATACACAGAACATGTTAAGATATGGTGCTATATAGCACCGCTACCATACACAGAACATGTTAAGATATGGTGCTATATAGCACCGCTACCATACACAGAACATGTTAAGATATGGTGCTATATTGCACCGCTACCATACACAGAACATGTTAAGATATGGTGCTATATAGCACCGCTACCATACACAGAACATGTTAAGATATGGTGCGATATAGCACCGCTACCATATACAGAACATGTTAAGATATGGTGCTATATAGCACCGCTACCATATACAGAACATGTTAAGATGTGGTGCTATATAGCACCGCTACCATATACAGAACATGTTAAGATGTGGTGCTATATAGCACCGCTACCATATACAGAACATGTTAAGATATGGTGCTATATAGCACCGCTACCATATACAGAACATGTTAAGATATGGTGCTATATAGCACCGCTACCATACACAGAACATGTTAAGATATGGTGCTATATAGCACCGCTACCATACACAGAACATGTTAAGATATGGTGCTATATAGCACCGCTATCATACACAGAACATGTTAAGATAAGGTGCTATATAGCAGCGCTACCATATACAGGACATGTTAAGATATTGTGCTATATAGCACCGCTACCATATACAGAACATGTTAAGATATGGTGCTATATAGCACCGCTACCATACACAGAACATGTTAAGATATGGTGCTATATAGCACCGCTACCATACACAGAACATGTTAAGATAAGGTGCTATATAGCAGCGCTACCATATACAGAACATGTTAAGATATTGTGCTATATAGCACCGCTACCATATACAGAACATGTTAAGATGTGGTGCTATATAGCACCGCTACCATATACAGAACATGTTAAGATATGGTGCTATATAGCACCGCTACCATATACAGAACATGTTAAGATATGGTGCTATATAGCACCGCTACCATACACAGAACATGTTAAGATATGGTGCTATATAGCACCGCTACCATACACAGAACATGTTAAGATATGGTGCTATATAGCACCGCTACCATACACAGAACATGTTAAGATAAGGTGCTATATAGCAGCGCTACCATATACAGAACATGTTAAGATATTGTGCTATATAGCACCGCTACCATATACAGAACATGTTAAGATATGGTGCTATATAGCACCGCTACCATATACAGAACATGTTAAGATATTGTGCTATATAGCACCGCTACCATATACAGAACATGTTAAGATATTGTGCTATATAGCACCGCTACCATATACAGAACATGTTAAGATATGGTGCTATATAGCACCGCTACCATATACAGAATATGTTAAGATATTGTGCTATATAGCACCGCTACCATATACAGAACATGTTAAGATATGCTGCTATAGAGCACCGCTACCATACACAGAACATGTTAAGATATGGTGCTATATAGCACCGCTACCGTATACAGAACATGTTAAGATATGGTGCTATATAGCACCGCTACCATACACAGAACATGTTAAGATATGGTGCTATATAGCACCGCTACCATACACAGAACATGTTAAGATATGGTGCTATATAGCACCGCTACCATATACAGAACATGTTAAGATATGCTGCTATATAGCACCGCTACCATATACAGAACATGTTAAGATATGGTGCTATATAGCACCGCTACCATATACAGAACATGTTAAGATATGGTGCTATATAGCACCGCTACCATACACAGAACATGTTAAGATATGGTGCTATATAGCACCGCTACCATACACAGAACATGTTAAGATATGCTGCTATATAGCACCGCTACCATATACAGAACATGTTAAGATATGGTGCTATATAGCACCGCTACCATATACAGAACATGTTAAGATGTGGTGCTATATAGCACCGCTACCATATACAGAACATGTTAAGATATGGTGCTATATAGCACCGCTACCATACACAGAACATGTTAAGATATGGTGCTATATAGCACCGCTACCATATACAGAACATGTTAAGATATGGTGCTATATAGCACCGCTACCATATACAGAACATGTTAAGATATGGTGCTATATAGCACCGCTACCATACACAGAACATGTTAAGATATGGTGCTATATAGCACCGCTACCATACACAGAACATGTTAAGATATGGTGCTATATAGCACCGCTACCGTATACAGAACATGTTAAGATATGGTGCTATATAGCACCGCTACCATACACAGAACATGTTAAGATATGGTGCTATATAGCACCGCTACCATACACAGAACATGTTAAGATATGGTGCTATATAGCACCGCTACCATACACAGAACATGTTAAGATATGGTGCTATATAGCACCGCTACCATACACAGAACATGTTAAGATATGGTGCTATATAGCACCAAAAGTGGTTCCCCTATGATTACGACGAAGAACCATTTTTGGTGCCATAAAGAACCTTTTTTTTTAGAGTGTACATTTAGTATAAATAACTCCTTTATTGCCCTTCTGTAATTAGGAACTGGTGTCTTTGTTCAACTTCCACAATTATGACAATCTGAGGCACTTTCTGAAGAAGCAGGACCCTCGCAGACAGGCTGGAGACGACAGGGTAAACCTCACGCTTGAAAACAAGATCTTTTTACAGAGTTTTTCAGTGGTGAACGCCATAGATATGTATACATAGATGCTCCATTTGACCTCTCCAGGCCGTTGACGCGCCGCCATTTTAGAACGGTCAACACTTCAGATGCTGTCAATCATCACTCGCATAAAAAACCGCCTCTGTAAAGCCCAGCGCCATTTATACTCCAGAAGAAACTGGATCACCTTTCACAGGCGACAATGTGTTGCTTTGTGTTTTCATATTTTAAATAAATGTATCATAATTTATCATTTTGACTCATAATCTATCATTTTCCCTGTTTTTAAAAATGGTTTAAAATTGTGATGTTGATCATTTTATGACGTTTTTTTAGGATGATTTTTGTGAAATTAAGCTTTCAGAGAATACCTATGATTACTTAAAACATGGGTTGAATAAATAGGCTATATTGATGTTTATTAAACACATTACTAGCTATTTTTTAACTATTTTTTATAGTTTATTTACTTTGATGGCTGACTGGTTGATGGTTTATGATTTCTTTCCAATAAACTTGTTTATAACGAGTTCACTGCGTTCATTAGAAGCTGAGCGATGAGTCTGTAGGGTTCTCTGATGGTCAATATTAATGAGATTTAGAAAATGTAAAGATCTTTAACCAATATTTCATACCATTGCATGCACTGCAAAAAATGCTGTCATTTAGTATTTTTCTCTTGTTTCTAGTATAAATATCTAAAAATACTTAAATCAAGATGTATTTACGAGATAAGTTCGATATTTTTTCTTATTTTCTGGAAAATAAAAGTGAGTTTTTGCCTGAAACTAAATGATCTGCCAATGGTGTAAGAGCAATCATGTTTCTGTGTGGAATCTTGTTTATTGTGTCCCAAAGAGAAAGCAGATTATCTGTCTGATCCATTGGCAGATCGTTTAGTTTGTTTCAGGCAAAAACTCAATTTTTCCTCCAGGAATCAAGAAAGAATATGTAATGTTCCTTGGTAAAAGCATCTTGATTTAAACATTTGAAGATATTTGGACTGGAAAAAAGACCAAGTAAGAAAAGCATTTTTTGCTCTGATGGTCAATATTAATGATATTAATAAAACGTGAAGATCTTTAACCAATATTTCACACCATTAATGACAAACGAAATCCCAACAGTCTATTGATGTATAGATGTTAATTTCCTACATGCTTGTGTATCAGTACGGTTGCAGACGCACGGGCAACATTTGAATATTCACAAAGAGCGTTCACGCTTTGACCGTTCCAAAATGGCGGACGGCTAACGTACAGCGGCCATAGAAACATCTGCGCACACATATCTATGGTGACCAATCTGTGTTGCAGAACAAGTCTGTGGTGAATCTGATGTTTGCAGCTCACAGTGGCGATGTCTCCGCTCTGAGAAGGTCAGTGTCTTCGCTTAGCCTCGAGATTTGAGTGCTACCAAATTGTGCAAGTCCCTGTTTTCCTCCCTCAGGTTCTCCCTCTCTTCCATGAGTATGGAGTTAAAGGACTATGACTCTCGCACGCCGCTCCACGTCGCAGCCGCAGAAGGTACAATCATCTTCTGTAAACGTGCTAAATATGCTTTATTTCATTATAAATTCAATGCTGTGTCCTGTTTCAGGTCACGTGGACGTGGTGCTGTTTCTGACGCAGGCCTGTAAGGTCAACCCTTTAGTGAAAGACCGGTACAGATCCGCTTCTTTAAGCGTTTATCCCTTCTGCTCCATCCATTTGCTCATCATTATTAACCTCATATCTCCAATTCAGGTGGGGGAATATTCCTCGGGACGACGCCATGCAGTTCGGCCACCAGGATGTGGTGCAGATCTTGCAGGACTACGAGCAGAGCTGCAGTTCAGGCTGACCGGAGTCATCCGTCCAGATGTTCGTCTCTGCGAGTGTTACACAGGGACAGTCCACCCAAAAATGACCATTAGGCCATGATTTCCTCTCCCTCAGCTCATCCTGGGTGTGTGTGACATTCTTCTCTCAGACGAATACAATCTTACAAGCTTTATAATGGGAGTAAATGGTACCTTAGATTTTGAAGCCCAAAAAAGCACATCCATCCATCATAAAAGTGCATCTACCCATCATAAAAGTGCATCCATCCATCATAAAAGTGCATCTGTCCATCATAAAAGTGCATTCATCCATCATAAAAGTGCATCCATCCATCATAAAAGTGCATTCATCTATCATAAAAGTGCATTCATCCATCATAAAAGTGCATCTATCCATCATAAAAGTGCATCTATCCATCATAAAAGTGCATTCATCCATCATAAAAGTGCATCTATCCATCATAAAAGTGCATCTATCCATCATAAAAGTGCATCTATCCATCATAAAAGTGCATTCATCCATCATAAAAGTGCATCTATCCATCATAAAAGTGCATCCATCCATCATAAAAGTGCATTCATCCATCATAAAAGTGCATTCATCCATCATAAAAGTGCATCTATCCATCATAAAAGTGCATCTATCCATCATAAAAGTGCATCTATCCATCATAAAAGTGCATCTATCCATCATAAAAGTGCATTCATCCATCATAAAAGTGCATCTATCCATCATAAAAGTGCATCCATCCATCATAAAAGTGCATTCATCCATCATAAAAGTGCATCTATCCATCATAAAAGTGCATCTATCCATCATAAAAGTGCATTCATCCATCATAAAAGTGCATCTATCCATCATAAAAGTGCATTCATCCATCATAAAAGTGCATTCATCCATCATAAAAGTGCATTCATCCATCATAAAAGTTTATCTGTCCATCATAAAAGTGCATCTATCATCATAAAAGTGCATCTATCCATCATAAAAGTGCATCTATCCATCATAAAAGTGCATCTCTCCATCATAAAAGTGCATTCATCCATCATAAAAGTGCATCTATCCATCATAAAAGTGCATCTGTCCATCATAAAAGTGCATTCATCCATCATAAAAGTGCATCCATCTATCATAAAAGTGCATTCATCCATCATAAAAGTGCATCTATCATCATAAAAGCGCATTCATCTATCATAAAAGTGCATCTATCCATCATAAAAGTGCATCTATCATCATAAAAGCGCATTCATCTATCATAAAAGTGCATCTATCCATCATAAAAGTGCATCTATCCATCATAAAAGTGCATTCATCCATCATAAAAGTGCATTCATCCATCAGAAAAGTGCATCCATCTATCATAAAAGTGCATCCATCCATCATAAAAGTGCATCCATCCATCATAAAAGTGCATTCATCCATCAGAAAAGTGCATCCATCTATCATAAAAGTGCATCCATCCATCATAAAAGTGCATCCATCCATCATAAAAGTGCATCCATCCATCATAAAAGTGCATCCATCCATCATAAAAGTGCATTAAAATATCCATATTTATAACTTTATAAACTATAATCACTGGCTTTCGGTAACAGTTACTTCAGAAGGCTTTTATTAACCCCCGAGACCCATATGGATTACTTTTATGATGGATGGATGCGCTTTTTTGGGCTTCAAAATCTAAGGTACCAATCACTGCCATTATAAAGCTTAGAGAGTCAGGACATTATTAATATAACTCAGATTGTGTTCATCTGAAAGAAGAATGTCATACACACCTAGGGTGGCTTGATGATGAATAATTATGGGATAATTTTCATTTGTAGGTGAACTATCCCTTTAAGGATCATGTCATCAGATATTGCGCAAAATAAGGGCACATTATGGAAATTGTCTATTTACAGTTTTTTTATTTGTAAATATGTTTTTTTTTTGTATATAATTTGTGTTATATACTTGTGGAAATGTACTAATGCACAATGTACAGTGTTTGTGAATAAACAAAACCAACCATGCCAAAGGATTATCATCTTTACATACAGAATCATTTTCCTCTCATTTTGTAGTGTTTGTTTTTAAAATGTCATGATTTTTGCAACTATTTCCAAATAAATTAACAAATAAGTATATTTTCCCTGTAATAGCCTACTTGCATCACAAGAGCTTGCAAATTATGTAAAAAAACAACAACATAAATATAACCCAGAACATACAAACTACCGAACAAAATCATGTTTAAAAACACTCAGGACACAGCCTGGCATCAGGGCGGCAACACCACATATAATTAATCTGTCTGTATTTTATTGACTAAACTAAGACAGATAGATAGAGCCAATACGTGTAACTATAAATCAAACTTGATCTCATGCTTCTGCCTCAGAGAACAGACGGAAGCTGTGGCTAACAGAGATGGTGTTACAGTCAGAGGTGTCAAAGCACAACATAAACACACCTGATGTGTGCTATATTCTGAGTATTTAATTATCCACGAACACTATCTTATCAATGCTCTGGTAAAGAAACTACAGGGTGTGACACTGAACGAATCAGTAAACGAATCTTTTTGATGAACGGACTCAAAAGATTCGTGATTTTAGGGTAGAGTGGGTCCGTAAAACCGACTGTTTTCCCAAATAACCACTAGATAAAATCAAGTTTTTGTTGTTGGTTTGGACTACGTTGACCAGATGTAGAAGTTTTGCCCGCGAAGCTTACACTGGTGACGTAAAAACGGATTTCACCCCTGCTGAAAAATCCAGCTTAAACCAGCCTAAGGTGGTCAGGCTGGTTCTGGCTGGTCTCCCAGCCTGGTCATAGCTGGTTTATCAGACTGGTTTTAGAGGGGTTTTGAATTTTTTTTTAGCTGGTCAGGCTGGTCTTAGCGGGTAATTTCTGCTTTTAGCTGGTCAGGCTGGTCTTAGCGGGTAATTGCTGGTCTTAGCGGGTAATTGCTGGTCTTAGCGGGTAATTGCTGGTCTTAGCGGGTAATTGCTGGTCTTAGCGGGTAATTGCTGGTTTTAGCTGGTCAGGCTGGTCTTAGCTGGTAATTGCTGGTCTTTGATGGTTTTAGCTGGTCTTCGCTGATTTTAGCTGGTCAGGCTGGTCTTAGCTGGTCTTCGCTGATTTTAGCTGGTCTTAGCTGGTCAGGCTGGCTGACTGTCCCTATTTTTTCTGCCACTGGGTGTTTAGACAAATAATTTATATCTGTATATGGACCATGTAATCTGATTAATTTGTAATTAGGTAAAATGTTCATCAGCTAAGTTAGGCTGGGAGACCAGCTAAAACCAGCTAAACCAGACTGGAAGACCAGCTTGACCAGATAAGCCAGGGTGGGAGACCATCTAAAACCAGCTTGACCAGCTAAATCAGGCTGGGAGACCATCTAAAACCAGCTTGACCAGCTAAATCAGGCTAGGAGACCATCTAAAACCAGCTTGACCAGCTAAATCAGGCTGGGAGACCATCTAAAACCAGCTTGACCAGCTAAGTCAGGCTGGGAGACCATCTAAAACCAGCTTGACCAGCTAAGTCAGGCTGGGAGACCATCTAAAACCAGCTTGACCAGCTAAATCAGGCTGGGAGACCATCTAAAACCAGCTTGACCAGCTAAGTCAGGCTGGGAGACCATCTAAAACCAGCTTGACCAGCTAAATCAGGCTGGGAGACCATCTAAAACCAGCTTGACCAGCTAAATCAGGCTGGGAGACCATCTAAAACCAGCTTGACCAGCTAAATCAGGCTGGGAGACCATCTAAAACCAGCTTGACCAGCTAAATCAGGCTGGGAGACCATCTAAAACCAGCTTGACCAGCTAAATCAGGCTGGGAGACCATCTAAAACCAGCTTGACCTGCTAAATCAGGCTGGAAGACCATCTAAAACCAGCTTGACCAGCTAAATCAGGCTGGGAGACCATCTAAAACCAGCTTGACCAGCTAAATCAGGCTGGGAGACCAGTTTAGCCAGGCTGCTAAAACCAGCTACTTCCATCTTAAACCAGCTAAGACCAGCCAACCACCTTAGGCTGGTTTTAGCTGGATTTTTCAGCAGGGACATTAAGTGATATAATTTTTAATAGTAAAAGTGTTCTAAAGCTTGGGTTTTGCAGAACATCGCAGTTATGATATGAGAAGAGCAATATTGGGCACTTGTCATTTAAGGAAAACATAAAATTTTCAGAATTACATGATTGCCCCCAAAACCGTCTGTGAGGTCAAACGCCCTTCAGGGGCATCGCTTCCCACTATCATCAATACTAATCTCAACATCAAATTCTTGGTTTATCCATCAAATGTAATCTAACTAGGTGGTTGAATAAAAATATTTGGACTTTATATTAAAAAATTACCTCACATTAGCATCCGCTAGCTAGTTAGCCAGCCAGCATCAAATATTTTAAAGTGGTCCATTAATACATTTTCATATTTATTTTGGCTTGTCTTTTTAATGTTAAGCTAAAACATGCTTGTGCTCTGATTTTGCTGTAAATAAAGCACATTTCTGTGTCAGAGTGAGCATTGGTAAAACTAATAACATTTTTGTTCTAATAGCTAACACTGGATATTTTTCATACTTTTGTAGTTTATGTAATTATTATTGAAAACTATATTTTAGACACATTTAACTTTAGTTTCACAACAAAGGGGGACGTTTCCCCCACTCCACCCTAATCAAACCCCCAGGACTCTCAGAAGTGGATCATAGAGAAGTATGCTAGAGAGAGTTCAGAGGTCACTGTTTGCATGAAGTGGAAAGTGCTCTTGTGAACGGAAGGAAGCTCTAACCACAAAGCTGGTGATGTTCGTCGACCTGCACACACTCACAAACCTCTCACCAATCCTCTTCTGTCCACAATGCTAATAATGTTGTTGTGCTTAGCGACAAAAATACACTTATTTGGAGTGTCAGATATGAAGTATTTATATATCAAAACCTGTGAATAATTATGTTTTTAAATGTATATTAATCACTTTGACTAAACTGTGAAAGATGGTTAAAAGAGCATCAGTAGGCATATTGAGCTAGATTTAAACACGCATGTTTTGGACGTTTTGGTCACACACATCCTCATAACAGTTTGAGCGGCCATTGGCTGAATCTTCAGCACATGCTCCGTTTGTGAAGTGAAACCACAGAGACAGTCACTCTTCTAAGATGCTCATATTAATGTGCCGGTTAATCCTGCTCTTTGTTTCTGTGAAAGGTAAAATGTGTATTGCTACTTATTTGATTCATGTCTGTTGTTAAATGGTAAATATGCTCACTTTTAAGGGTTGACTTCCAGATCTGTGGGTTCAGCTGAAGTCAAAGATATCCTGCAATTAAATGTGTTTCAGGAGTGTGTGCTGATGAAGTGAAGTGTGTGACTGAGGGAGATTCTGTCACGCTAAAAGCTGATGTTACTGGAATACAGAGAGATGATCAGATCCTGTGGACGTTTGGACCTAATGACACTCGTATCGCTGAACTCTATAAGCTGGACATTGATATGTTTAACAGTGATGCGACATTTGGAGACAGACTCCAGATGGACAGTCAAACGGGATCTCTGACCATCAGAAACATCAGATCTAAACACACTGGACTCTATAAACTAGTGATCCACAGAAACAGTGGGAAGTCGCACAAGACATTCAATGTGACTGTCTATGGTGAGACAAACATGACTTATGATAATATAAGCCTTTGGATCCTCATGTCTGAGTTTGCTCACATTAAACATGTTTTCCAGCTCCTCTACCCGTTCCTGTCATCACCAGAGCCTCTTCAGAGTGTCCTTCATCATCCTCATCCTCAGGGTCCAGATGTCCAGTGGTGTGTTCAGCTGTGAATGTGAGTCGTGTGACTCTCTCCTGGTACACAGGACACAGTTTATTGTCCAGCATCAGTGTGTCTGATCTCAGCATCAGTCTCTCTCTCCCTCTGGAGGTGGAATATCAGGATAAGAACGCCTACAGCTGTGTGCTCAACAATCCCATCACAAACCGCACCGCACATCTGGACATCACCGGTCAACTCTGTCACACATGTGAAGGTATGGAAGAAGATTCTGTGGAACACAAATCATGTGGATTTTCTACACAATGACTGTCCCGCAGTGCTGGGTAGATTACTTATAAATTGTAATCTGATACTAATTCCAAATTACATGACGAAAATTACAGTTAGTAAGTTAACCCTCTGGGGCTCTTCGGTCATTTCTGACCGGAACATTTTCTGTTTTGAAATGTTAAAAATCACAGCTTCATCGGAATGATATGAAACTTGCATTAGGGATGTAAACACACAAAAAAATTGGGGTTATGATTCGAGCATGCTAATTGGTCGGGAAAAAAAGTTTACCTTTCATTGTCTTCGGTCATAAATGACCCACCATAGGAAATGAATGGGAAATCTGCAAAAACACAAAAACTCTGAATATTTGTGTACAATCTACAAATCGGCCACAATGCTGAAAAAAAGTACACAGTAGTGAAGGGGTGACACTAAAACATCAAGAGTGTGATATTGACACACACACATATGAAAAACTGAACCTTTGAACCACATTTTGAATTTTTAAAAATTACAGCTTCATCTGAAAAATATGAAACTTGTTGAGTTTTCTAGCATTAGGGATGTGTTAACAAAAAAAATTGAGGGCATAATTCGGTGGTGGTAAAAACAACAGAAAAACCTCCCACTTGTTATCTTCGTGTCAGGGTTTGTGAAACAGAGGACCCAGATGCAGAGTGAACAACAAAGTCTTCATTAACAAGACTCTAGACAGGGCACAACAAGGAAGTGACAAGGTGTGAATTCAAACCGCAGGGCACAGACGCCACGATGACAGGCAGGGAGGACGACCACTGAGACCAGTCCAGGGAGACCATGAACTTGAGGATAGCTTGGGAGGCAACACCAGGACAGGAACACCAGGAACCTGAGACTTGATGTCCTCTCCCCGAATCAGCTCCAGTCTTGACTGCCAGGGATAAAGAGACAGTGGCCACGGACACACGGACACACGGACACACGGACACACGGACACACGGACACACGGACACACGGACACACGGACACGAGAGAAGAGCAAAAATAAAAACGAAGAATAGGGAAAAATGCAAACTCAGTAACAGAGACCTAAAAAGAAAACAAAAGAGATAAATATATAATGCAAAATAAACAAGGAGCTAAATGAATACTAGAAATAAAAGACTGAAACTAGAAACAAAGAAAAATAAACCACAAAACTGCAACCTAGCAGGAAACTAGAGAGAGAGAGAAAAATAAGCCCACTAAACTAGAGAGAAACAAAATCAAAACTAGAGAAAAGTTTCTCAGAAAACCAAAAAATAAGGCTAGGGAAAATAAAGCTAAGAACTATAACTCAGCAAGATCAACAGCAATAACAAGGACAAGTTAAGCCAGACAACAAATGCACACAAACTCAACGAACCAGCCAGGCCATGAGGGACAGTAGCACAATATAAAGGGACCAGAGCACATGAGGATCAGGTGAGCACAATTAATGAAATGAGGACTAGATGAACAAGGGGGCGTGGCAAAGGGAAACAAGGAGGCAGGACAAGAGGAACACACAAACAAAGACACACTAAACAACGACAAAACAGACAAGACTGGCAGGATCCTGACACTCCGGTCAAAAATGACACCCATAGGAAATGAATGGGAAATCTGCAAAAACACATTTATATATATATATATATATATATATTCAAATCCATCCATCAAAAAAAAAAAAAAAAATCATTAAATGTGTTCAAAAGAGAACTAGGCAATTGGCTTTATGCACAGCTGCACTACTTCCTGAACTTCAGCCAGCTCCTTTGTTTCCTGTCTGCCATTATTGGACAAACTGATTAATCCAGGTGTGTCTGATTATTGTTGTTGCGACTACAGAGGTCAGGCACACCTGGATTAATCAGTTTGTCCAATAATGGCAGACAGGAAACAAAGGAGCTGGCTGAAATTCAGGAAGTAGTGCAGCTGTGCATAAAGCCAATTATCAAGCCTCTCAAAAAATACAAATAAAATTACAAAAAAATTTGTTTTAAATAATTTTCAATGGCAAAAATAGACCATAATTATTGCATAAATATTAAAAAAAAACAACATCAAATCATCTCAAAATACAAAATTACAAAGAAAAAATATTGAAGAAAAATAAATTGCATTGGTTTTACTGGGGTGGAGGAAGTTTAATTATTATGTGTCCGGTCACTTCTGACCGGGAAGATGACCAATGCGACCCCTAAACGAAGAGCACCAGAGGGCTAATCCATTACATTATTATTTATCTGACTACTTTTTGATACAATTAGTTTCTCACATTGATTTGAATAGGATAATCTATTGATATAAAAATACAGAGAGAAAGAAAAATATTCCATTCTTTGTTATCAACAACATGAAGTGCATTAAATATCAAACTGAAGTGAAAAATAGGATTATAACAAAATTATAAACGCAACACTTTTGTTTTTGCCCCCATTATTCACGAGCTTTCTCTATGCACACAAAAGGACTATTTCTCTCAAATATTGTTCACAAATCTGTGTTAGTGAGCACTTCTCCTTTGCTGAGTATTGTATATTATAGAGTATTATAAAATACAACTTTACTCTTATCATAATTGTATTGCATTGTTGTTTTAAACCCCAAACATTTCACTTAAAAGATTCTTCATTAACGATTATTCAGTTATTTGTAAATATGCAATATTTTGATGCAGCTAGCTACATTTTGGTAGTAACTTGTAGTGTATCGAACTACTTTTTTCAGAAGGGTAGCTTGACTGTAGTTTAACTACTTTAATTTAGAAGTAGCTTGTCAAACTACAGTTTCAGAGTAGCTTCCCCAACACTGAAGCAAATGTTGAAGCATAATCATAATGGGATTACAATAACGTTCCAGGTCCCCCCAAAACACTCAATTTAGAGTTAAAAATCAGAATTAAGATTGAAAGCAATCTGTTTTATTTCTCTTTATTTACACACAGTCATCTGATCCTCTTCTCTCCCCAGGTGTCTACAGTTATTCTGAGGGTGTGATCCCAGCGCTGGGTTTTGCTGTGGTGGGCGTCAGTGCTGTGGCTCTACTGGTGTGTCACATACAGAAGAAGAAGAAGAACACCATCACAACATCACTGATGCCCTCCTCTTCTGTGGACACTAGAGGGCAATAACTCATAACTGTTCAATTGAATTCATGTGCGTTTTACAGAGTAAATAGAAAACTGAAATGTGCTTCTTTGGAGTCTAAAAACAACAACAATTCCTTCATAATTAGCACAGCAATGTGCCATAGCATCTAACAAAGTCATCCTTTTTAAAACGAGGATAAACAAGCAAGTTAAAAAATAGCAATTTCCAAAAGTCACTTTTTCATGTCTATAGCATGAAAGGAGCCATCATTTTTTAAACGACTAATATCAAGATAATATGACGCTTACAAAAATAAACCATGGTTTTACTACAAATAAAACCAAAAAAACATGGTTTTGCTTCTCTAACCATAGTTTAACCATGGTATTTGTGGTAAATGGTATTCAATTAGCCAAAAAAACATGGTTACTACATTTTTACTACCATAAAACCATGGTCAATCTTCGTAAGGGGACGCTTTATTTACCCGTACACTGATGTGGTTCAGCGTTAGTTTAACTGGAGTAGGCTACAGGAACTTTGGGCATTGGATATACAAATGTTGATATTAATGAAATGATTTGCTTAAACTAGCTGGGCTTGAGCAGATGAGTGTAAAGCGCTGTTGTGTGATGAGACATGTCATGACTTGCTGTGCTATGATACAGGACAGACGGGTAACCAGAGGTTGCAAAATCACCCCGAGGAACCAAACAACAGCGAGTTATTTCATGATGTAGAGCAGAACACAACAGACACACTGAGAGAGTAAACCAGGCGTGCATTAAACTTGTACAATCATTTGTTGTGACCTTTGTTTTTGTGCTCCATGTGTATTTTGCTGTGTGTGAATGGATAATACATTTCCCAGAGGGGAATTTGGATATGCAAAAAAAAAAGTTCAGTTCAGTCCTTTCAGTTTAAAAGCAGGTGTCCTTTCTGATTTAGACATGCTGGTTCTGCCACAACGTGATCAACTTAAAGAGAGCATTTACTCATCATTTACTCATCATTTACTCATCATTTACTCACCTCATGTTCTTCCAAACCTGTGACTTTTTTCTTCTTTGGAACAAAGTCAAGTCAAGTCAAGTCAACTTTATTTATATAGCGCTTTTAACAATGCAGATTGTTTCAAAGCAGCTTTACAGTGTTAAACAGGAAAATAATGCAGCATAATTTTATTCAGCCGTATAGCTATTCCGGAGAAAACGGTGATGTCATCAGTTCATTTCAATTATAGTGGCAGTGTGGCCTTTAGATCAGTAATTTAGTTTATATGGTTAACTTAGTTTATTAATTACATTTATTTCGATGTTTAGTTGTATTAAAAATGTAGTGTCCCCAACTGAGCATGCCAAGCCAGAGGCAACAGTGGCAAGGAAACCAAAACCCCATCAGGAGCAGAATGGAGGAAAATAAACCCCAGGCTCAGTCGGGGGGGCAGTTCTCCTCTGGCCAATCAACAAACAGCGTATGATTATTATTCTGAAAACTTTACAGGTCAGAGGTCATAATAGATCGGAATATTCTAAAGATTGGAGGCAACGCGCCGGAGACGGGTTTATTGAGGATGACATATCGATTTAAGTATTATTTAATTGTAATATCCGAACAATCGGAGTCATCCCGCTGGAGACGGGTTTATTGAGGATGCCGTGTCGATGAGGCAGTTTCAGGGGGAGTCTAATCACGGTCTCTCAGACACTTCAGGGTCATGTGTTGGTCTTCTCTGGGCGCAGGTCCAGCATCTGATCTGGATACGGCCCGGATCCGGCTGACTGCAGTAAACCTCGGGATAAAGAGAGAGAATATCATTAGCGTAGATGCCATTCTTCTGATGATGTCACGAGTACATCAGGTGTTATGGGAAGTGTTCCCGGTTCCGGCTGATCTAGTTAATGCAGCCTAACAATCATTTCATTGAGAAAGTGTTTTATGTGTATGCCACAGTAAAGAGATGTGTTTTTAGTCTAGATTTAAACTGACAGAGTGTGTCTGCTTCCCGAACAATGCTAGGAAGACTGTTCCAGAGTTTAGGAGCTAAATAGGAAAAGGATCGACCGCCTGCAGTTGATTTGGATATTCTCGGTATGATCAACTGGCCAGAGTTTAGAGAGCGCAGTAGACGTGATGGAGTATAATGTGTTAAGAGCTCGCTCAAGTACTGGAGATAAACCATTTAGTGCTTTGTAAGTAATAAGCAAGATTTTAAAATGTATGCGATGTTTAATAGGCAGCCAGTGCAGTGTTGACAGAACTGGGCTAATATGGTCACACTTCCTGGTTCTAGTAAGAACTGGAGCTGCTGCGTTTTGGACCAGCTGGAGTTTATCTATTAAGCGAGCAGGGCAACCACCCAGTAGAGCATTACAATAATCTACAGCTCATGAACGCATCGACTCACAACTCCTATATTTTTAAGATGGTAGAATGCAGTTTTACAGATGCTAGAAACGTGGCTTTCAAACGAGAGATTGGTATCAAAGAGCACACCCAGGTTCCTCACTGACCACGAGCACTGGACAGAGCAGCATCAAGTGTTAGACAGTATTCTAGGGCACTACTTGTGGAGCTTTTTTGTCCAATAATTAAAAATTCTGTTTTTTCTGAATTGAGTTGCAGGAAATTACCGGTCATCCAGTGTTTTATATCAGCTCTGCATTCCGTTAATCTTGTGAATTGGTAAGTGTAGTAAAGTTCATTCGTATGGGAAGAAGGAGGCGGGAACCGGCGGACAATCACACGTTTAATAAATCAACACAAAATAAAATGGCAGCAGCAGCCCCTCACGGACGACTGCCGCGCACACATAACAAAACGTAAATAAAACACAACGCAAAATCCCAGGCCTGGTCCTCTCTCGTCCTTCACTGTCGTCCTCCTCCGTGAGACAGCTCGTCCCGCTCTCACGGTCCCTCAGCCTCGCTGCTCGCCACAGTAAGTTTCTTCAGGGCGTGAAGAAATATAGAGCTGAGTATCGTCAACATAACAATGAAAACTAACGCCATGCTTCCTAATGATATCTCCCAGTGGTATCATGTACAGGGTGAAGAGCAGCGGTCCTAGCACTGAGCCTTGCGGTACTCCATACTGAACATGTGATCGGTGGGACATCTCTTCATTTACTGCTACAAACTGATAGCCATAGTTTTTGTCCATACAATTAATGTTAATGTAACTGGGGTACAATTCTTCCAAAATATCTTATTTTGAGATGCAAAATGTTTAGGAAAAAAGACAAATAATGGAGAAATGAGTCAATCAGGTGTTCCTCTGCTCATTCTGGTGTGTTAAAGTTGTTTGGGTGTGATTAGATGATGCTGATCAGTGTGTGACGGTGGAGTATATCGTCTCTTCTGTCCTGTTAGGCTTCTGTTGGACAGACAGAAGGGAAGACATCACACGCTCAGTGAACATACTGAATAAAAAACCATATACTTGTCAAACCTCGAATTAAATAAAACACATCCATTTGCAAATAAAATGTAAATATGTGGAGTGAAACAGACCACCAGCATATAAATATAATCATAATACATAAATCAGGTCCAAATGTCCTTTAAAGCAGAGACATATTATTTATAATTCAAAACCATAATGTTCTGTTCCTCTATCTGATCACTCCAGAGTAATCGCATCAAAAGATGAAGCCACAAGAAAGAGCATCGAGTTCTGATTAATATACTGCTTTCTCATAGGCGTCGATTTCGGGGGGGACGGGGGGGACGCGTACCCACCAGATTTCGTCATGAGTCCTTTTGTACCCACCACTTTTGTTTTATTTTTTTTAAACCTCGAGTTCAATTTTACGGTGAAGCATTGCTGCCACACACACATTATTTTTCCACTCAATTGTGTCGTAATAACGATATCTTTTCTCATAATAACGAGATCTTATGTCGTTTTAACGACATCTTTTGTCGTAAAAACGTTTGGAAAGCAGAAGCAAGCTCTGTAAAACAGGCTCTTCCGCCGCCTGTATCAGTGCCAGTGCCCATAGCACGAAATTGTTGTAATGTATTGATGTAGCCTACAGTTCTTAACAGCCATGGGTAGCAGGAGCCATGGGCCGCTCATGATTAGCGTAATGACGGACCCCGGTGCAGCCACAAATATCAGAACTATCTATAGGCCAACTGTAATTAAGACATTCAAGAAATGTATTAAAAAGAAAGACGCTTTCAGCCTTACTCAAAGTAGAGCCCTACATTTCTGCCCGAGCCTGTTGGGCCCCAACTTTTTTACGCCCCTAGGGCCGGGCTTCGGGCCAATTTTCCAGTCATAGCCTACCTCAGACGCGGGCCGGGCTTCGGGCCTTTTTAGGCTATAGAACGGCGCTATGCAACACCCATCGCCGCAAATGAGTAAAGCAAGCCAACACGCAAACTGCCACAAGTGAAACTGAAAATAAGCTAAGTCTTAGATGCTCAAAAGCACAATCATCTTCATTAAAACTAATGAGACTAAAGGCTCTTACAGTGCTCAGGTCGCTCGTTCTCATAATGCGGTCTTTGATGTTGAAATGAGCTGATGAATAAAATGCTCATATCTGTTGCTTTCGTTGACATGAACTCCGTTAAATGTGCATATAGCACGGGAATTGAAGATCAGATTCATATTCATTTTGCGGAGAGGTGTAAGGCAAGACAACCCGCATGTTTTTTTAATTATTTGTTTAGATTGTGTAGCCCGTTTCGTTTGCGCACGCCGTTGTGATCTGCCTGCCTCAGCTTGTCAAAAATGCCTTTTTACTGTGATGGTGGTGATAGAGGCTAAACGTTTAAACGATGCTTTAAGTGTTTATATGGATTTTATAAGCAAGACAAGTCAAGTGTTGATTTCAGAGGCTAAAGCTGGCCGCTTGGTCATCACTTTAAAAAGCAAAAACTTTAGTTTGACAAACAAAAAAATGCTTCAAACATTTTTCTATATAACTACTTTGACATTAAAAACAAAACTGAACTATTTTAATGGCTGCAAGTAATGTTTAACAGGGAGGATAAATAAAAAAAAAAACACGGGCTCCAGTGGGACTAAAAAAATAGCAAAAATGAAAAATATTAAAGAATTCGCGGGCGCTTTCATCGGCACGAGTAAGATAGGCTATAAGACTCGCTATATGTCTCTCAGCTGACATTTGTATTTATTTACATTAGTAAGCTACAGGACATAGTCTTTCAAAACATGACCTGCGCGAAAGAGAAAAAAAATAATGCATCATGTACCAGCACTTCTGAAAATGCTCTTCTGAATGCGTCTCTGTCCCCAGCACATCTCAAACCAACGCCCATGTGCTTTCTCTACATGCCACGCTTTTAAAATGTGCTTTTTCTCTAATGTAAGAGTGAATATGAGTCGTACCTTGTATTGTACATTTTGTTCAAATGTTGCTTCAGCGTAATCTACCTCTTCAAGGTCCGTCGGAACGGCTTCCCCCTCATGCGGAGAGTCTTCAAAATAAGTGGAGAGGAGGGGTATCAATTAAAAATAAATCATAAACACATGAACACAGATATGCTTGTTGCATCAGCTCCAGGTAAGACTTGCCTTTTAGTCTTGATAGCCAGCGTTTCCTGAGACAGTACATCACAATCGCAAGCATAGCCAGAAGTACAGCAGGTATCAATGCGCCATAAAACCTTGTGTTATTGCGACCTGAAATAAAAAGAAGGTAAACTGTAGTTGTTGGTATACGTGTGTACACTTTGCACTCTTTGAAAGCTTATTTCAACACAACCTGAAACACCACAACTGCTCATTACAGTGTGGGCATACCTTCACATGTGTAACAGAGTTGACCGGTGATGTCCAGATGTGCGGTGCGGTTTGTGATGGGATTGTTGAGCACACAGCTGTAGGTGTTGTTATCCTGATATTCCACCTCCAGAGGGAGAGAGAGACTGATGCTGAGATCAGACACACTGATGCTGGACAATAAACTGTGTCCTGTGTACCAGGAGAGAGTCACACGACTCACATTCACAGCTGAACACACCACTGGACATCTGGACCCTGAGGATGAGGATGATGAAGGACACTCTGAAGAGGCTCTGGTGATGACAGGAGCGGGTAGAGGAGCTGGAAAACATGTTTAATGTGAGCAAACTCAGACATGAGGATCCAAACGCTTAAATTATCATAAGTCATGTTTGTCTCACCATAGACAGTCACATTGAATGTCTTGTGCCACTTCCCACTCTTTCTGTGGATCACTAGTTTATAGAGTCCAGTGTGTTTAGATCTGATGTTTCTGATGGTCAGAGATCCCGTTTGACTGTCCATCTGGAGTCTGTCTCCAAATGTCGCATCACTGTTAAACATATCGATGTCCAGCTTATAGAGTTCAGCGATACGAGTGTCATTAGCTCCAAACGTCCACAGGATCTGATCCTCTCTCTGTATTCCAGTAACATCAGCTTTTAGCGTGACAGAATCTCCCTCAGTCACACACACCGACTTCACTTCATCAGCACACACTCCTGAAACACACAAAGAAACTTCACTATAGTAATGAACGAGGCTTACAAATAAGAGCGATTTAGTATTATTATTATTTACTAATAGTAACAGCAAGTACTACTAATAATCCAAATGATCCGAAATGGTGTAATTTATATATATATATATGTATTTTATTTACAATAAATAAATTGTATAATGATAATACGCCAACCTGAAATGCTATCACACAATACTAAAATAACACATTGACTATATAAGCCAATAAATTATATGGAAATTCATAGTTTTTTTAATAATATTATTCAGTAAAACATGTATACGGTAAGGTAACATTACAAACCTCATTTTTCCTCATTACATTGTATACTAGCACTCTAACTAGCTCTGAGTAAACATTATTACGGGTTAATTCAGTTTCTTATGAATATTAACACTATCACACCTAAATAAAAACAGCCTCTGGATATTGCAGTTCATTAGCTAGGCCTGGAAATGTTATAGTTCAGGGTTATAGTTATGTTTTGTGTTAACGTGGTTACTTTAAATCGGTGTAAAATGGTGTTTCTGCACAAATGCAAAGCGTGTTCACCCTTAGGGAAGAAATATTCCCAATCCTGGTCACTTAAACTACTTTCATCTGTCAACACACACATTGTTTTGTAGATAAGCTACTGAATATATCACAGAAATGTGCACATTTACACTTTTTAACGTTTGTTCTCGGTCACTAAACACCTTTCTGTTGACGAACTGAGAGACACTTACCATCCATGAGCAATAGGAAAACACACAAGCACGTCGTTTTTCTAATAATAATCCTCAACATTGTGTCGTAAAGATGACCGAATTCCTCATGATGGGTTCGGGAGCGGTCAGAATCCGCTGGACGAGCAGGTACACGGATATGATGCGGGTCTAACTCATGGCTAATGTCTAAAAATGTACATCAAATCAATCATTAAGAATCTTTTTCTCGTCCAAGCCGAAAATAAATAAAGAAAATAAGTCAAAGCGTGTGTGAGTCGACCTCTCTCGCTGTTTCTAGTCCCGCCCTATAACAGGCAGAACAGTGGTTTTCTGGCACATTATAGGGGAGAGTGGGGTAAGTTGAGCCAGTGTGTACTAATGTATGTGGTCTTCAAGATAAGAGAAAATAAGGCTGATGTACAATTAAAGTATCTAAAGTAATATCAGGATGTTTGCTATCATTATGACAAAGGGTTAGAAAAATATGGCTTCTTATAAACAAAAATCTCATGTGTCTCAATTTACCCCAGGTTAGGGGTAAGTTGATCCGAGTCAGTGGGTAAGTTCTGCACCATCTAGGAGTGAATCTGAATCAAACCAATGTGAGGTTGTGAAGATAATGTACCCCTTTTTTAAAAACACCTTCAGCAATCACATTTCCTTTTACAAATACTCATATTTCTGTTCTTAAAGTTAATTTAACAACATAAAACCAACCAAATGAAGCGGAAATCTCTTTAATTGTTTGCATTTCTGAAACAATATGTTGGGCACCAAAGTTGTAACCTTCCCAAAAACAGACTAAACTGAGTTTGAGTAAAATAAGATATCATAAAAACTAGTAATATAGTAGAAACTAATAAACATTTAAATCTTGTCCTGGTAGTTTCTCTGCTATGTTGAATGTGTGGAAAGATAAAAATGATTAATAATCTTCTGGTCCTTATCAGGGAAGGGTTTGCTGTACTTACACTGTTCCTATCAAATAAAGAAAATGATCAACTAAACCAGGTGTGAAATATTATTGAAATTACACCAGTTTATACTTCAGAGATTTAACTCAACTACACGATGGGGTGATTTAAAATGCTGGCTCAATTTACCCCACAGTATCTGGCTCACTTTGCCCCATAGCTGCCATTTTGGATTAAAACTAGCTAGTTTACCAATTCAGGCTGAATGATTTGCATGGTTTAATACATTGCTAAACCACCAATATATGGATATATATATTTTAGACCTGACAATAAACGTGTACAGTTGCCAAGATTAACGGGGTGGGTCAACTTACCCACTGGCTCATCTTATCCCACTCTCCCCTACACTCTAAAAAAAAGGTTCTATATGGCACCAAAAATGGTTCTTGGCTCGTAATAATAGGGGAACCTTTTTAAGTGCTATATAGCACCAATTTTGGTGCTCCAGTGGTTCTTCACCGGTTCTTTGACTAAGGTGCTATATAGCACCGCTACCATATACAGAACATGTTAAGATATGGTGCTATATAGCACCTCTACCATATACAGAACATGTTAAGATATGGTGCTATATAGCACCGCTACCATATACAGAACATGTTAAGATATGGTGCTATATAGCACCGCTACCATATACATAACATGTTAAGATATGGTGCTATATAGCACCTCTACCATACACAGAACATGTTAAGATATGGTGCTATATAGCACCTCTACCATATACAGAACATGTTAAGATATGGTGCTATATAGCACCGCTACCATATACAGAACATGTTAAGATATGGTGCTATATAGCACCGCTACCATATACATAACATGTTAAGATATGGTGCTATATAGCACCTCTACCATACACAGAACATGTTAAGATATGGTGCTATATAGCACCTCTACCATATACAGAACATGTTAAGATATGGTGCTATATAGCACCGCTACCATATACAGAACATGTTAAGATATGGTGCTATATAGCACCGCTACCATATACAGAACATGTTAAGATATGGTGCTATATTGCACCGCTACCATACACAGAACATGTTAAGATATGGTGCTATATAGCACCGCTACCATATACAGAACATGTTAAGATATGGTGCTATATTGCACCGCTACCATACACAGAACATGTTAAGATATGGTGCTATATAGCACCTCTACCATATACAGAACATGTTAAGATATGGTGCTATATAGCACCGCTACCATATACAGAACATGTTAAGATATGGTGCTATATAGCACCGCTACCATATACATAACATGTTAAGATATGGTGCTATATAGCACCTCTACCATACACAGAACATGTTAAGATATGGTGCTATATAGCACCTCTACCATATACAGAACATGTTAAGATATGGTGCTATATAGCACCGCTACCATATACAGAACATGTTAAGATATGGTGCTATATAGCACCGCTACCATATACATAACATGTTAAGATATGGTGCTATATAGCACCTCTACCATACACAGAACATGTTAAGATATGGTGCTATATAGCACCTCTACCATATACAGAACATGTTAAGATATGGTGCTATATAGCACCGCTACCATATACAGAACATGTTAAGATATGGTGCTATATAGCACCGCTACCATATACAGAACATGTTAAGATATGGTGCTATATAGCACCGCTACCATATACAGAACATGTTAAGATATGGTGCTATATAGCACCGCTACCATACACAGAACATGTTAAGATATGGAGCTATATAGCACCGCTAACATATACAGAACATGTTAAGATATGGTGCTATATAGCACCACTACCATATACAGAACATGTTAAGATATGGTGCTATATAGCACCGCTACCATACACAGAACATGTTAAGATATGGTGCTATATTGCACCGCTACCATACACAGAACATGTTAAGATATGGTGCTATATAGCACCGCTACCATATACAGAACATGTTAAGATATGGTGCTATATTGCACCGCTACCATACACAGAACATGTTAAGATATGGTGCTATATAGCACCGCTACCATACACAGAACATGTTAAGATATGGTGCTATATAGCACCGCTACCATACACAGAACATGTTAAGATATGGTGCTATATAGCACCGCTACCATACACAGAACATGTTAAGATATGGTGCTATATAGCACCGCTACCATACACAGAACATGTTAAGATATGGTGCTATATAGCACCGCTACCATATACAGAACATGTTAAGATATGGTGCTATATAGCACCGCTACCATATACAGAACATGTTAAGATATGGTGCTATATAGCACCGCTACCATACACAGAACATGTTAAGATATGGTGCTATATAGCACCGCTACCATACACAGAACATGTTAAGATATGGTGCTATATTGCACCGCTACCATACACAGAACATGTTAAGATATGGTGCTATATAGCACCGCTACCATATACAGAACATGTTAAGATATGGTGCTATATAGCACCGCTACCATACACAGAACATGTTAAGATATGGTGCTATATAGCACCGCTACCATACACAGAACATGTTAAGATATGGTGCTATATAGCACCGCTACCATATACAGAACATGTTAAGATATGGTGCTATATAGCACCGCTACCATACACAGAACATGTTAAGATATGGTGCTATATTGCACCGCTACCATATACAGAACATGTTAAGATATGGTGCTATATAGCACCGCTACCATACACAGAACATGTTAAGATATGGTGCTATATAGCACCGCTACCATATACAGAACATGTTAAGATATGGTGCTATATAGCACCGCTGCCATACACAGAACATGTTAAGATATGGTGCTATATAGCACCAAAAGTGGTTCCCCTATGATTACGAGCCAAGAACCATTTTTGGTGCCAAATAGAACCCTTTTTTTTTAGAGTGTACTGTGCATTTTGCGATTTAGGCCTAGGTTTTTGAGTAAAACCGTCCATATTTTATTCACTATGTGCAAAATTTTCTTGCCTTGAATTATAAATATGAACTATTTAACATCTTGGGATTTCTGTCTTTGGGATTTGGATCATCTGGGACCAGAAAGAAACCAGCCAGTGGAAGCAGCTTGGCTCAGGTTGTCGTTATGATTATATCTCATGCTTTAGGCGTCAGTATTTGTATTGATGTCAGGCCATCGAAAGCACCTCATCCACCTACACGAGTCCCGCACATGCACACGCATCGCTCATTGTGCACATGTTGCATGTTCCACTGGTACAAACCACACTTATAGATACAGTCCACTGACCTAGATTACATTAAGTGATTACATTACATTTATTGAGATGCGCAAACTGATTAAACTATATATACAAAATCTATGAAGTTCAGATAGTTGATTGGACTTTATTTGCTCATTCTAAAATAACATTAAACATAATTCATGCATGTGTGTGTGTGGTTAAAGCATGTGCAGTGCAAGCTGTATAATGGAGATGATAAACCATACAGTAATGATCAGTGCGGTTTTCAGCCCCTTCCTCTTCTGTTCCGCTCAACTTCACAAACCCCAAGCAAACGCTCATCTGACTCAGATCTCCATCCTCTCTGTGATGTTCACAGACCTTCTCTCAGCTCAGGCCTAAAGGTCTATCGACGCAGATCAAGATGAAAACAATAATCAACAGCGTACAAGAATGATCAGATCAGCGCAAGCATAAGCCTAATCAGGTTAGAGTGGCTGAAGCGTCTCGCGCATCACGTTCAGAGTGACCACCACTTCCTGTTGAGATGCAGTGTGTCCTTTTCACACGGGCCATCTTATGTGTACACGTCAACTTCTGTCTTTCACAGTCACCAAAAGCTGTGCAAACGATTGCAAACGACAAAATATGTGTAGATAGCATTTTAAAATGCAAATGAAAATGTTCACCAGGTTTTGGATATTATTCGTAAAAAAAACGAAATAAAAAAAGAATTCACTCAAAGTTTGCAGTGTTATGAAAGATTGATTGAGTGGTTGTTCACGCTGATTATTATCATAATCGTATGTGCTTTGAGATGTAACGATACACTCGTGTCACGATTCGATTTAAATCATGATACTAATATTTTAAGGCAAAAAAAATTTTACACTCTAAAAATTGCTGGGTAAAAAACAACCCAAGTTGGGTTGAAAATGGACAAACCCAGCAATTGGGTTGTTTTAACCCAGCGGTTGGGTTAAACGTTTGCATAAAACAACCCAATCGCTGAGTTAAAACAACCCAATCTTTGAGTTAAAACAACTCAATCTTTCCAACCCTATCTTTGAGTTAAAACAACCCAAACTTTGAGTTAAAACAACCCAATCTTTCCAAC
This sequence comes from Romanogobio albipinnatus, assembly GCA_023566225.1. Lineage (NCBI taxonomy): Eukaryota > Metazoa > Chordata > Actinopteri > Cypriniformes > Gobionidae > Romanogobio > Romanogobio albipinnatus. Next base: position 1,278,625 of record CM042263.1, read on the forward strand.
CCTATCTTTGAGTTAATACAACCCAATCTTTGAGTTAAAACAACCCAATCGCTGAGTTAAAACAACCCAATCGTTGAGTTAAAACAACCCAATCTTTGAGTTAAAACAACCCAATCGTTGAGTTAAAACAACCCAATCTTTGAGTTAAAACAACCCAATCTTTGAGTTAAAACAACCCAATCTTTGAGTTAAAACAACCCAATCTTTGAGTTAAAACAACCCAATCTTTGAGTTAAAACAACTCAATCTTTCCAACCCTATCTTTGAGTTAAAACAACCCAATCTTTGAGTTAAAACAACCCAATCTTTCCAACCCTATCTTTGAGTTAAAAAAACCCAATCTTTGAGTTAAAACAACCCAATCTTTCCAACCCTATCTTTGAGTTAAAACAACCCAATCTTTGAGTTAAAACAACCCAATCTTTCCAACCCTATCTTTGAGTTAAAACAACCCAATCTTTGAGTTTAAACAACCCAAGCTTTGAGTTAAAACAACTCAATCTTTGAGTTTAAACAACTCAATCTTTGAGTTAAAACAACCCAATCTTTGAGTTAAAACAACCCAATCTTTGAGTTAAAACAACCCAATCTTTCCAACCCTATCTTTGAGTTAAAACAACCCAATCTTTGAGTTAAAACAACCCAATCTTTGAGTTAAAACAACCCAATTGCTGGGTTAGTCCATTTTCAACCCAACTTGGGTTGTTTTAACCCGGAGTTTTTTAGAGTGTACTTTTTTTTATTTATTATTAATATATTATTATTATTATTAGTGTATTATCAGAACACACCAGAACCAGCTAATCAAGGTCGTACACTGTCCTAGTAAGACCTTGATTAGCTGCTTCAGGTGTGTTTATTCGGGGTTGAGCCCTCCAGGACTGAGTTTAGACACCCCTGGTTTACATCAACGATACATATCGTGGCATTTTTATATCGCGATATATCGATTACACCACTAGCTTTGAGACATGTGGTAGTTTAACATCGTCCCTCATGACACTTTGCAGACTCTGCTGTGTGCGTTCATGTGTTTTGAAGAAGGTGTGTGTAACCCCTCCCATCCGAACCGCCCGCTCCAAGTGGGACTCAAACCCAGTCGGACGCTCTAACAAGGAGGCTAAAGGCTGCAACCCCTAGAGTCAGTCACTAGCGCGTCTCTTGAGATCAGGGGAGTGAGGTTTACTCACAGAGACTGCTAGCTGACCTCAGTTACACGTGGCTTTGGAGACGCTCTGAAGAGAGGGTGGGGACTCCACCTTTAATAATCCTCCCACATCATGCTCACCTCTGCTGTCACGTAAAGCTGTCCTGGCAGTTCAGATGAAGCTGTGTACTGTAAATATGTTTGCTTTATAAGCAGTTCTTAATCACATGACTCACTAGCAATGCTTAAAGTGTAAATAAAACCTTTTTAAATCTCAAAATTGTATGTTATTTACGGGCAAATATGAGCTGAATTTCATAAAAGCCCTCAGTTCACACATTTTTCACACTTTGGGTTCTGGTAGGCCACCGTTTCCTGTAGATCAGAGAGATAGCGTTCTGTACAATCCTATTCGATTTACGCTGAGCAGTGCAATCCCAGCAGGCAACAGCTGTCACGCTATACAGACCCAGCGATGAGGATGAATTGGGTCCTTTTCGCCTAAATAACGTCCGAGATGTGTGATAAGTCAACAGGTGTTTGGGTTCATTTCTTGGGTTACATTTTGCTTCATTTGTGTTTGGACGGCTATTAACACACGCAAAAATTGCATGCTGGGAATGTAATATTTCTGCAGTGAACTCAAGATTTGATCTTTTGCCTTTGTTTAGTCATCACTATGATTCAGACCTCACTTCAAGCACTAAACACACAGAGATCGGGCTTCCGTGTTTGACCTGTTTTGCGTAGCTTACAGCTCGAGCCATGGTTGCCATGTTACAGCTCCCAGATGGCCAGCGATATCTGATATCTGTCAACATCACACGAAACACAAAGGACGGGGAATTTTGCATTCTGCGTTGGCCTCAGAGTCCACCGGTGTTTCCACAAGCGTTTATACTGTGGTCTGATTAACATCTCTTGGGTTTGAGTTGCTTAAAAAGTGGGATTCCCTGAATGCTCTGCCACACCGGAGCATATTATATAATGGAGGTTTTGTTCATAAATCATCCAAATCAAATATGCCACTTCCCCATTCTCTAACGGATCTGTCTGTTAGGGACGTCATTCGCACCGCTGAAACAGAATATTAGTGTGAGGTGCAGATCTGTAAGTGCACATCAATAACGTTTCATATCTTGGTCTGTCACTGTTTCACTCTTACCAAACCGCATCCTGTGTCAGAGGTCTCAAGGCAGACCATGTGAAGCGACAGAGTGCTTAAAAAAGACCAACTTCCTGTCACAGTGGAGTGCATTCTACCATGTTTGTCCTTTCCTCTACAAATATTGACTGCAGGCCTCTGTTCAAAGAAAACACTCCTTCAACTGAGGGAACGGTAAAACACAGATTCCCAGCAAAGACATTCAGAAGGGATCTGTTGTCTTTCTCCACCCTTCCCCTCCCGCGCAGACTTCTGTTTATCTCCTAAACACATGGAGCTCGGGGAATTTCCATGGAAAAAAAAAAAAAGTTCAGCAGCTTACTCTGAAGTTACAGTAAGCAGCCTAAGGGTTCTGACACATGCCGTAAAACCTCAAGCTACACGGAACGCAGAAAAGACACACAAATATTAAAGTTGTCATTCCAAACCTGTGTATATTAAACATAAATCTTGCTAATTACTTACAAAGCACTAAATGGTTTAGCTCGCCACTATCTGAACAAGGGATAGTTCACCCAAAAATGAAAGTTGTTCCAAACCGGTATGAGTTTCTTTGTTCTGCTGAACACAATAGAAGATATTTTGAAGAATGTTTTTTCTTCAAGCATATTTTTTCCCTACTTTTTTCTGCCCAACAAAGGCAAAAGACCACCTTAACTGTCACCCCCCTTTTTGAGAATGCACATGAAAATGCACTCCAAACTTGTCGGGCTGTAATTCAAGAATGCTTTGGAATATAGACCTAATATAGACACTCGGCAGATTATTGCTGTAAAAGTAAAAGCAATTCAAAATATGAAAGTATGAAACAATTATGGAAGTTTAAAATGACTGTAAATTAAAAATACTTTTATTTTATATAAAATATATATTTTAGAAAAATGTTTTAATTACAATAAAATCAAAGCCATATGTCTAACCAAGTTGTGTTCCAAATTTGAAGTTGATATCACAAAAATTCCCCATGAGATGTTGTTTAGGGTGCTGTACCAGAAACAGCCACCGGGTGTCGTTCAAATTCCATTGATTGTTTTTTTGATGCATTTTCCTGCAAATTTCTATCCAAATGTCACTTCCATCACAAAGTGGTCACAAAATATGGAACCTTGAGACTCAGACCTTTCCGACGATATGTGTCAAGATTAGAAAAGATTTTGATTATAAAGTCGTTAAAATAAATGTTGTGATATGAAACATGAGCACATACGTAAGCACATACATACTCAAATGCGTACTCAAACGCGAGCACATAAGTACTCAAACACGCAAACATACGTACTCAAACACGTACTCAAAAACGAGCACATACGTACTCAAATGCGTACTCAAACACGCACACATACATACTCAAACGTGTACATACGTACTCAAATGCGTACTCAAACGCAAGCACATACATACTCAGACGCGTACTCAAACACGCACACATACGTACTCAAACGCGTACTCAAACACGATCACATACGTACTCAAATGCGTACTCAAACACGCACACATACATACTCAAACGTGTACATACGTACTCAAATGCATACTCAAACACGAGCACATACATACTCAGACGCGTACTCAAACACGCACACATACGTACTCAAACGCGTACTCAAACACGAGCACATACGTACTCAAATGCGTACTCAACCACGCACACATACATACTCAAACGTGTACATACGTACTCAAATGCGTACTCAAACGCAAGCACATACGTACTCAAACTCGTACTCAAACGCAAGCACATACGTACTCAAACGCGTACTCAACCACGCACACATACATACTCAAACGTGTACATACGTACTCAAACGCGTACTCAAACACGAGCACATACGTACTCAAATGCGTACTCAAACACGAGCACATACGTACTCAAATGCGTACTCAAACACGAACACATACGTACTCAAATGCGTACTCAAACGCGAGCACATACGTACTCAAACACGTACTCAAACACGAGCACATACGTACTCAAATGCGTACTCAAACACGAGCACATACGTACTCAAATGCGTACTCAAACGCAAGCACATACGTACTCAAACACGTACTCAAACACGAACACATACGTACTCAAATGCGTACTCAAACGCGAGCACATACGTACTCAAACACGTACTCAAACACGAGCACATACGTACTCAAATGCGTACTCAAACACGAGCACATACGTACTCAAATGCGTACTCAAACGCAAGCACATACGTACTCAAACACGTACTCAAACACGAACACATACGTACTCAAATGCGTACTCAAACGCAAGCACAAACATACTCAACCGCATGCTCAAACACGAGCACATACATACTCAAACGTGTACAAACTTACCCAACCGCGTACTCAAACACGAGCACATACATACTCAAACGTGTACACACATACTCAAACGCGTACTCAAACACGAGCACATACGTACTCAAATGCGTACTCAAACGCGAGCACATACGTACTCAAACACGTACTCAAACACGAGCACATACGTACTCAAATGCGTACTCAAACACGAGCACATACGTACTCAAATGCGTACTCAAACGCAAGCACATACGTACTCAAACACATACTCAAACACGAACACATACGTACTCAAATGCGTACTCAAACGCAAGCACAAACATACTCAACCGCATGCTCAAACACGAGCACATACATACTCAAACGTGTACAAACTTACCCAACCGCGTACTCAAACACGAGCACATACATACTCAAACGTGTACACACGTACTCAAACGCGTACTCAAACACGAACACATACGTACTCAAATGCGTACTCAAACGCGAGCACATACGTACTCAAACACGTACTCAAACACGAGCACATACGTACTCAAATGCGTACTCAAACACGAGCACATACGTACTCAAATGCGTACTCAAACACGAGCACATACGTACTCAAATGCGTACTCAAACACGAGCACATACGTACTCAAATGCGTACTCAAACACGAGCACATACGTACTCAAATGCGTACTCAAACGCAAGCACATACGTACTCAAACACGTACTCAAACACGAACACATACGTACTCAAATGCGTACTCAAACGCAAGCACAAACATACTCAACCGCATGCTCAAACACGAGCACATACATACTCAAACGTGTACAAACTTACCCAACCGCGTACTCAAACACGAGCACATACATATTCAAACGTGTACACACGTACTCAAACGCGTACTCAAACACGAGCACATACGTACTCAAACGTGTACTCAAACACGAGGACATACGTACTCAAACGCGTACTCAAACAAGCACACATACTTACTCAAACACGAGCACATACGTACTCAAATGCGTACTCAAACACGAGCACATACGTACTCAAACGTGTACACACGTACTCAAACGCGTACTCAAACACGAGCACATACGTACTCAAACGCGTACTCAAACAAGCACACATACTTACTCAAACACGAGCACATTCGTACTCAAACGTGTACTCAAACATGAGCACATACGTACTCAAACGCGTACTCAAACACGAGCACATACATACTCAAACGCGTACTCAAACAGGCACACATACATACTCAAACGTGTACATACGTACTCAAACACGAGCACATACGTGTTCAAATGCGTACTCAAACACGAACACATACATACTCAAACGTGTACATACGTACTCAAATGCGTACTCAAACGCGAGCACATACGTACTCAAACACGAGCACATACATACTCAAACATGTACTCAAACACGAGCACATACGTACTCAAACGCGTACTCAAACACGAGCACATACATACTCAAACATGTACTCAAACACGAGCACATACGTATTCAAATGCGTACTCAAACACGCACACATACATACTCAAACGTGTACATACGTACTCAAATGCGTACTCAAACACGAGCACATATGTACTCAAACACAAGCACATATGTACTCAAACACGTACTCAAACACGAGCACATACGTACTCAAACGCGTACTCAAACACGCACACATACTCAAACTCGTACTCAAACATGCACACATACGTACTCAAACATGTACATACGTACTCAAATGCGTACTCAAACACGCACACATACATACTCAAACGTGTACATACGTACTCAAATGTGTACTCAAACACGAGCACATACATACTCAAACTCGTACTCAAACACACACACATACGTTCTCAAACGTGTACATACGTACTCAAATGCGTTCACAAACGTACTCAAACGCGTACTCAAACACGAGCACATGCGTACTCAAATGCATACTCAAACGCGAGCACAAATATACTCAACTGCGTACTCAAACACAAGCACATACGTTCTCAAATGCGTACTCAAACACGCACACATACATACTCAAACGTGTACGTATACATACTCAAATGCGTACTCAAACACGAGCACATATGTACTGAAACGCGTACTCAAACACGCACACATACGTGCTCAAATGAGTACTCAAACACAAGCACATACATACTCAAACGTGTACATACGTACTCAAACACGCACACATACATACTCAAACGTGTACATACGAACTCAAATGCGTACTCAAACACGCACACATACATACTCAAACATGTACATACGTACTCAAATGCGTACTCAAACATGAGCACATATGTACTGAAACGCGTACTCAAAGACGCACACATACGTGCTCAAACGAGTACTCAAACACAAGCACATACATACTAAAACGTGTACATACGAACTCAAATGCGTACTCAAACACGCACACATACATACTCAAACATGTACATACGTACTCAAATGCGTACTCAAACATGAGCACATATGTACTGAAACGCGTACTCAAACACGCACACATACATGCTCAAACGAGTACTCAAACACAAGCACATACATACTCAAACGTGTACATACGTACTCAAACACGCACACATACATACTCAAACGTGTACATACGAACTCAAATGCGTACTCAAACACGCACACATACATACTCAAACATGTACATACGTACTCAAATGCGTACTCAAACATGAGCACATATGTACTGAAATGCGTACTCAAACACGCACACATACGTGCTCAAACGAGTACTCAAACACAAGCACATACATACTAAAACGTGTACATACGTACTCAAACACGCACACATACATACTCAAACGTGTACATACGAACTCAAATGCGTACTCAAACGTGAGCACATGCGTACTCAAACACGAGCACATACATACTCAAACGCGTACTCAAACACGAGCACATACATACTCAAACGCGTACTCAAACACGAGCACATACATACTCAAACGCGTACTCAAACACAAGCACATACGTATTCAAACACGAGCACATACGTACTCAAATATGTACTAGTCTTGTCTACAGACTAAACACGTGATGCTTACGTGCATGCGGTCACCGTTCTCACAGATTCGCTTTACACAAAGACGGTATCGTTTCAAAGCTATTTCAACGTTTGCGTTCTATAGCCACCAAAAAGTTGCCTTGCAAATGAAGGTCAAGAACGCATTCAAAGTTTTCTATTTTAGTTAAAAATGGTGTCGTGTAAGTCGCCCTAAAGTAAATAACAAATTTTTACAACAGAAATTAATTTTCAAAAACTGACTTTAGCTTGACAATAACTTTTTTCTAGAGCTGATGTACAGCCAAAACAATCTCTCTTCCGTTAATCTCGTGTTATCACTGTAAAGCTCAGATGAAACTATCTATAGTGTAAAAAGCGCTTTATAAATGAAGGTGACGTCCCGATTGACTTCCCCTTTATGGAAACAAACAAACAAATGAAAAACACTTTCATAATTTAATTTACGTTCCACAGAGGAAAGAATGCCATACAGGTTTGGAAACACATACTGTGGTGAGTAAACGATTACATTAATTTAACTTTAATTTTTGAGTGAACTATCACTTTAACATAGGCTACTCAGGCTATCTTGACTATTTCTAAACACTTATTTCTTTAAATAATCTATCCAACTATGGTTTGCAATATATTCAGCCATTTAAAATATGAATAATCTGAATAAACTCTGACACCTAGTGTCGATAGTCCATAGTTTGTTTTTCACGGAGTGCTAAACAAACTCATCATGAGCGGAAAAGCCGTTACTGGGGCGTTGCCTCAGATCAAACCATTTTATAGGTGAATCATATAATAATGTATATGATGTAGGAGCTGTTTACATGTACACCATGTGTCACAATATTGGGGATTTTACTTTTTCACGTACAGTAAGATCAGCTAAGGGGCTGTCCTAATCTTGGAAACCCGGGAAAACGCTCTGTAGTTTCCCGCCACCGTCAAAAACACCCCCGCGATCTCTTGGATGCGCCTCGTCCAAAGCCTGACGGTCTTCACGTCGAAGTTTAAATATTCTAAAACGTTTCTGCCATCTTGTGGTCATTAGATATTTCTTCAAAGTGATGATCAGGACAGAAATCTTGCTGATGTACAAAAAAATCTACTGAATTAAAAGTTGTATTTATTTATTAATTAATTAAAACCTTTTTTATGATTACTCCCATAAGTAAATGTTTACATTAACATAATGGCTAATAAGCAGGAAGTTGTAATGATGCTGTTGTTGGACAGGTGCACATAACCACTATCAAGACGGTTATGAAGTGTCTCATGGTTGTTGCACGTCCCCAGTTAGAACAAAAAATGAAGCTACGTGTTAAACACTTGACTTTACGATGTGATCTATTACAGTAGCGTTCTGCAAGAAAACAAAGTAAAAAAAAAAAAAAAATTACCCCATGATTTCCTCTCCCTCAGCTCATCCTCATGTGTGTGACATTCTTCTCTCAGACGAACACAATCAGAGTTATATTAATAATGTCCTGACTCTTCCAAGCTTTATAATGGCAGTGAATGAAGTCCATAAAAGTGCATCTATCCATTATAAAAGTATATCTCTCCATCATAAAAGTGCATCTATCCATCATAAAAGTGCATCCATCCATCATAAAAGTGCATCCATCCATCATAAAAGTGCATCTATCCATCATAAAAGTGCATCCATCCATCATAAAAGTGCATCCATCCATCATAAAAGTGCATCTATCCATCATAAAAGAGCATCCATCCATCATAAAAGTGCATCTATCCATCATAAAAGTGCATCCATCCATCATAAAAGTGCATCCATCCATCATAAAAGTGCATCTATCCATCATAAAAGTGCATCCATCCATCATAAAAGTGCATCCATCCATCATAAAAGTGCATCTATCCATCATAAAAGTGCATCCATCCATCATAAAAGAGCATCCATCCATCATAAAAGTGCATCTATCCATCATAAAAGAGCATCCATCCATCATAAAAGTGCATCCATCCATCATAAAAGTGCATCTATCCATTATAAAAGTGCATCTATCCATTATAAAAGTGCATCTATCCATTATAAAAGTGCATCTATCCATTATAAAAGTGAATCTGTCCATCATAAAAGTGCATCTATCCATCATAAAAGTGCATCTATCCATTATAAAAGTGCATCTATCCATCATAAAAGTGCATCTATCCATCATAAAAGTGCATCTATCCATTATAAAAGTGCATCTATCCATCATAAAAGTGCATCTATCTATCATAAAAGTGCATCCATCCATCATAAAACTGCATCTGTCCATCATAAAAGTGCACCTATCCATCATAAAAGTGCATCCGTCATCATAAAAGTGCATCCATCATAAAAGTGCACCTATCCATCATAAAAGTGCATCTATCCATCATAAAAGTGCATCTATCCATTATAAAAGTGCACCTATCCATCATAAAAGTGCATCTATCCATCATAAAAGTGCATCTGTCCATCATAAAAGTGCATCTGTCCATCATAAAAGTGCATCCGTCCATCATAAAAGTGCATCTATCCATCATAAAAGGGCATCTATCCATCATAAAAGTGATCCGTCCATCATAAAAGTGCATCCGTCCATCATAAAAGTGCATCTGTCCATCGTAAAAGTGTTACAAGTTTTTTTCCGTTTTGTTAAATACACATGCAGTGAAGATAATCCAGGGATGCATTGCCTGGACCACATTTGTGTGGCTATTAATATGTTTAAGATTTGTTTTAAATGAAAAGAGGCAGAGGGGTGTTTTATGACATATTTAGTTTTATTGTATGGTGAATACCATGGTAAATGAATAATGTAGACATTCAGTGCCAAGTGTATCAAAATAGCATAAAACTAAAACATCTGCGATCATATTCAAAACAGCGAAGACAGTCTTTCTCGACTAATCTGTAAAAATAAGGATCAAAAAGCGTAAACAGAATGTAAAAGTATTTAAATTCATAAAAAGAGGAAAGGAATAATACTCTATTACAATTAGCGAATAATAAACAACACAAGCACTAGAGATTGTTTTATTTGTCGTTATTTGTTTTATACATCTCAAAAAAAATGATGTAACCCAATGCAATATAATCTGAAAAGCAACTGTGAAAGCCGGCAGAAAACATGTGCTTTCCTAACAAAGGCTGCTTTAATAAAATACCTCGACGGCCAGCTCACTTTTCAACATTCACATGACAGAATTATGGGAATTCTGCATCACTCATTGTTATCCAAATGAGACCCTCAAAATGGAAAACTTGTTAACTCAGAATCACAGATCCTGCTGTTGTGTCTGTTAAAGCTGCACTATGTAAGTTTTCCGTCCGCTAGAGGTCGCCTGTTCAAAACAAAGGCGCAGCTCTGCTGATCATATTACACACATCTGAGTGTGTTGATGATGGGATGGCGTTACTCTGTGCGTTCTCTCGCCGGCTGCTGTGACACTTGTTCACACTGCAGTGAGAGGAAAGCGCTTCTGCAGAATTAACCGCAAACTAACACGGATATGATGTCATCGACAGGCCACGCCCTCACACTAAAATAGCATCTCGCCATTTACAAATAGTCGGAAACATTTTGAGTACTCAACAAAATATATAACACTGGCCTAGAGATGTTTGGATATTTTACTCAAAAAATCTTACATAGTGCAGCTTTAACACAAAAGCAAAATTGCCAAAAGGTAAAAATGACCACATGACAGGTTTTAGTCCTTTTACTATATCAAATTGTATCAAACATATGCAATATACCATACAGCTCAATATTAGTATAATACTGAAAGTGGAAAAATGGTGTAGGAACAATTTCCTAATTAGTTACAAATAAATGTCAAATTTAATTAAAAAAAGTAAAAAAGATAAAAAATAAAACAGTAGAAAGACTGAAATAGCATTTTCTTGTAACTTACTCCAATAATCTTTGTCACAGAGAAAACTAAAGCGGACAGATTGAAAATAAAACACATCCACTAGTCTTGTGTAATCTGCCCAGAATTGGGGACATTCTTCCTGCCGTGTGTAAGTGCGCCACAGTCCAGCAGTGAGAGATGCGACAGACGCCTGTGGTTCAGTAAGCGGTGTTCGGCGGATGCATGTAGGCGGGGTTATAGGCCGGCTGCTCGAATGTGTCCGGGGGCAGATGAGCGATACCGGGCTGGGCTGGCGGCATCATGGGGTACGGGGCCTTACTTCCACCATATGCAGCCTGACCGCTGGGATATCCAGGGCTCGCTGAAGATGGAAAACACACACATTAATCAATCACAATGTAGTATTTGTGGTTTATGTTACCGTTTAAAAAAGACAAAAATAATAGTGTCACCTTTAGTTTGAACCCTAATCAGACGCACCTGATTCAGCTAATCAAGTCCTTCAGGCTAATTTGAAAACTACAGGTGTGTGTGTGTGTGTGTGTGTGTTGGAACAGGGTTGGAACTAAACACAAATATAGCTGCAAGCAGCAATACCGGGGCCAAGCGCAACAGAAGCAAACAAGGAAGTTAGCAGCAGACCAACTGAAAAAATGAGTCAAGACATTTGAAGATAATTTTAAGCAAAAATGTTAAAACCCCACATTAAAGCATTGAGTTGTTTAGAGCCAGTCATATTTTGTTCTATTATAGCGGCACCAAGAGGCACAATCCCACCATTTTTAATGTGTCCTCGGAGTGAGCCCATACATGTGTGTGTCAATTTTGGTGAAAATTTATCTCATTTTGTTCTGGAGTTATAGACATTTATGTGAAAAAACACGTAAAAATGACTGACACCTGACTTTGATTGGATTTTACTCCCCCTTACTATCAATTTTTTTACATTTGGGCATTAGCGTTTAGCTATCGACCTATGTTTCTGAACTTCTGACGCTGGTTTCGTCTCGATCGGACTAGCGGTTTAAAAGATATCAGCTAACGTTTTTTTAAGTGCAAAATTACAACGCTGCACAAACCATACGCCAAAACCTGGCAAGTCTGGTATCGTTGGACTTGGCAAGGATTCAGGAGACTAAAAAAGTTTTTCCCATGAAAATAAGTCAACCTCACCCAAAGTTATAAGCATTTGAGAGAAAGAAATTCTCAACTAGGTGGCGCTGTTTCAGAACTTCTCAGACTCCTTCAGGGCATCGTGCTGATGACCCATACTGAGTTTCGTAAAAATCCGTTCATGTGTTCATAAAATACAGCATTTTAGCACATAATTCAAAATGGCCGATATGGTAAAATTGGATATCAATGATTTTTGGACAAACGGTTCAGAAGTTATAAGCAAAAATAGCCATTTTCCGTATCTCCGGACCAGTAGGGCCGAAACGCTGCATGTTACCTCAGGTCATGCTTGTGATCACATGTAACGAGTTTGGTTTGAATACGATAAAGCGTTGCGGAGATATAGCCTTAAGTGTATTTTCGCAACTGCTACGTAAAATTCGTTTGTGCGTTTATCGAAAAGGATTTGACGAATCAACTTGAATTCCATAAGGTTTTGACGGCACCGCCTGAAGATGATCTGGTTAAATTTTCGTGCAAATCGTACGAACCGTCTAGGACGAGTTCGCAAAAGTAGGTTTTTTGGAAAATTCTAAATGGCGGAAAATGATGAATTTTGTCTCTATCCCTTAGGGTTCAAAAGTTATTGGCATAAACATGAGTGAAACTTTGGACAGGTGGTGGCACTAGAGGGATTGAGTTAGAGACTCCAAATTTGCTACAGTGACAGTTGGGACTGTCCTCTATCAGTGTGCCAAATTACACAACTTTCCCACAAGCGGTTCTATGGGCTGCCATAGACTCAAGAGCGGAAGAAGAAGAACGGAAGAAGAAGAATAATAAGAACGCTAACGATTTCAACCTTCAGTGCTTGGCCCCTAATAAGTTTTGCACCCCTGCTCTCGTACTAGGTCTTCTTACCGGCCACGTGGTATGGAGGTGGGGGTCCTGGTGCGTACGGCTGTTCCTGATATGGCTGCCCGTAGCCCGGTTGGGTTGGCACAGGCTGGTATGCTGGATACTGAGGCTGAGGCTGATACTGAGGCTGAGGCTGATACTGAGGCTGAGGCTGAGGCTGAGGCTGAGGCTGAGGCTGATACTGAGGCTGAATGCACTGTGTGTTCATGACTGTCGTTACATGCGTTCCTACCACAGCTGTGGGAAAAACAAGACAAATATAGATTATTTTACTACCAACCTAAATAATGTTATGCATTCTATTAAGACTCAAACCCTTACGTCTGGGTTTTTGGCACATTTTATAGATACAGCAGCAGGGGCAGCAGCAGCAGACCACGAACACAACGCAGATGACCACAATCCCCACGATTCCTGAAACAATGGCGGTGACACCAGTCTGTTTGCTGCGGGACAGATTATGAAAATATATTAAACAACAAGCATTATTAACACTCTTTACCACGTTCTAGTATATTTACATCTATAAAATCTAGTGCTGGGCACGTGATTAATCACATCCAAAATAAAAGTTGTGTAAAAAATGTGTGTACTGTGTATAATTATAATGTATAAACACACACTCCTTCATTAAGAAATGTATGGGGTAAGAAGCCAACTTTTGCAGATTTGTATAAATTACTTTTGCTATACTTATGTTTGTTTTTATGTGTCATTAACAGAGGTGCAAACTTGTCAACTTTTGGTGAAATTCACAGTTTGTTCGATTAAAAATAGGTCATTATTGTGATTGGTCTAGATCCGGTGAGTTTATGAACATGGGGAGGAGGTTTCCAGGGCGGAGTCGTGGTGAATGACATCAGCACACGACTCATTCAGTGAGGTCTGCTGTGCTGCGTGGTCACGAAATCGTTTCATTTGCATGCGTTTGTAAGCATTGCGACATTTCTAAAACTGTAAAAACTTTTTTTTTTTTTAAATAATGCATTCATTAATTATTTTATGATAAACATACTGTTTTAAGTGCACTCATTTATAGTCATAAATTAAAAATAATTGATAAATAAATACATTTAAAAAATAAATACAATAAATAATAGTTGTTGTTATTATTATTATAATTATTATTTGCCTATTGTTGCTTTTCGGCTACATGCATTTAGAAGAAGAAAAGGGAACAAAGCAATTAAAAGTCAGTCATAACACACAATGCCAGGTTTATTAGGCAATAATAATAAAGTGCTAAGATTATTACAGTTAAACAAGATTTTGTTTGCTGTTCTTCTTCTAAAATGAATCCGTGAGTAAAGTTTTTACAAACCCGTGGCACGGATTATGAGTTTGAGGGAACGGTTTGCAAAATCTGAGCACACGGATTGGAAATTCATGGGTACGGTTTATTAATCTGTGGGCATGATTTGTTAAACCGAGGGAACAGTTTAAGAAATTGTGATCACGGTTTATAAACTGAGGGAACGGATTACAAAACCGTCAGATTTTTTTTTTCTCCTATAGGTGACCTGCCGGCCTCCGTAGCTTCTCACAGTTATATCTGCGCTTGTATTGGCCTTGAGCGGTTGTATGTGTCAAAATCAAACACAGACATTTCTGTCTTAAATGAAAGTAAACAAGTAAACTGAGAAAGTGTAACAGACAGTATAATGGACCAGAGCCAGAGAGAAACCCGGTAGTGTCACTAGACACTATAGATGCACTTTTATGATGGACGGATGCACTTTTATGATGGACGGATGCACTTTTATGATGGACGGATGCACTTTTATGATGGACGGATGCACTTTTATGATGGATAGATGCACTTTTATGATGGACGGATGCACTTTTATGATGGATAGATGCTCTTTTATGATGGACGGATGCACTTTTATGATGGATAGATGCACTTTTATGATGGACGGATGCACTTTTATGATGGACAGATGCACTTTTATGATGGACGGATGTGCTTTTATGATGGACGGATGCACTTTTATGATGGATAGATGCACTTTTATGATGGACGGATGCACTTTTATGATGGATAGATGCACTTTTATGATGGACGGATGCTCTTTTATGATGGATAGATGCACTTTTATGATGGACGGATGCACTTTTATGATGGATAGATGCTCTTTTATGATGGATAGATGCACTTTTATGATGGACGGATGCACTTTTATGATAGATAGATGCACTTTTATGATGGACGGATGCACTTTTATGATGGATAGATGCTCTTTTATGATGGATGGATGCAATTTTATGATGGATAGATGCTCTTTTATGATGGATGGATGCAATTTTATGATGGATAGATGCTCTTTTATGATGGACGGATGCACTTTTATGATGGATGGATGCACTTTTATGATGGACAGATGCACTTTTATGATGGATGGATGCACTTTTATGATGGATAGATGCTCTTTTATGATGGACGGATGCACTTTTATGATGGATAGATGCTCTTTTATGATAGACGGATGCACTTTTATGATGGATAGATGCACTTTTATGATGGACGGATGCTCTTTTATGATGGATAGATGCACTTTTATGATGGACGGATGCACTTTTATGATGGATAGATGCTCTTTTATGATGGATAGATGCACTTTTATGATGGACGGATGCACTTTTATGATAGATAGATGCACTTTTATGATGGACGGATGCACTTTTATGATGGATAGATGCTCTTTTATGATGGATGGATGCAATTTTATGATGGATAGATGCTCTTTTATGATGGACGGATGCACTTTTATGATGGATGGATGCACTTTTATGATGGACAGATGCACTTTTATGATGGATGGATGCACTTTTATGATGGATAGATGCTCTTTTATGATGGACGGATGCACTTTCATGATGGATAGATGCACTTTTATGATGGATAGATGCACTTTTATGATGGACGGATGCTCTTTTATGATGGATAGATGCACTTTTATGATGGACGGATGCACTTTTATGATGGATAGATGCTCTTTTATGATGGATAGATGCACTTTTATGATGGACGGATGCACTTTTATGATAGATAGATGCACTTTTATGATGGACGGATGCACTTTTATGATGGATAGATGCTCTTTTATGATGGATGGATGCAATTTTATGATGGATAGATGCTCTTTTATGATGGATGGATGCAATTTTATGATGGATAGATGCTCTTTTATGATGGACGGATGCACTTTTATGATGGATGGATGCACTTTTATGATGGACAGATGCACTTTTATGATGGATGGATGCACTTTTATGATGGATAGATGCTCTTTTATGATGGACGGATGCACTTTTATGATGGATAGCTGCTCTTTTATGATGGACGGATGCACTTTTATGATGGATGGATGCACTTTTATGATGGATAGCTGCTCTTTTATGATGGACGGATGCACTTTTATGATGGATAGATGCTCTTTTATGATGGATAGATGCTCTTTTATGATGGATAGATGCTCTTTTATGATGGATAGATGCACTTTTATGATGGACATTTTGGGTGAACTAACATGGGATTTTGAGTCGTCTATTGTCAGGAGAAAAAAAAGAGATGAGGGGGGGGGGGGGGGGATTTTACCCCGTCTTACCCTATATATTAATACACAAACAAACAAACATTTGTTTAAAAGCGTTTGTTTAGTCCCTCCCCCTTGCCTTGGAAATCCCCTCAACAGCCAAAAATGTGGATGTTGCATCACTCCTTCTCTCTTGCCACACTTATCTTTAAATTAACTTTATAAATGTGAACTCTACAGCCGTTCACAACAAGAGCTTGAACTATTCCTTCTTTGTTCTTTACACATCAAGCAATGGTTGTAACGTGTTGTGGCCTGTTCATCTGAGGGATGCATTTTGCAAACTGCAGTAAAGACCTCGACCTCTGCCGGAAACCATGGGCGGAGGAGTGGAAAACCTCAACTAACACATTAAACATAATCACATTACAGAAGCCGATGTGATTAAACAGTTTCAGATTTAAAATGACCTCTGTGATTAGAATATAGATTTGATAAGGTTTCAGGTTAACCATTAAGATAAAGAAGATATCAACACTACTAACACACCACACAGTTCAGAGGAGATAATGGACTTTTACAGTCACAGATCATGAGGGGGAAGTTAAAAAAACTGTCCAAAATGACAAATGTGTTCTTTTTCAGCACTTAAGCTGCTCAGCAGGCGAGTTTGGAACGACATGAGGGTGTGTGAGAAGGACTTTTGGATCTGAAAGATGTGTAATAAGACTTACGCATTGCACATTAGTAGATCATCATCGGACATCTTCGCGTATTCACTGGAGCAGCAGTATCTGTGCGCACAGGTCCCGCAGCAGTGCTGCCACAGCCCGCAGCTCCTGCAGTCATCACCCACACCTTCAAGAACACGGAAATGAGACTTCAAATATCTGTTTAAATTATTTATATTGCACTTGACAGTCATGGGTAAACCTCCCCAAAACAAGTTTGGTGTAACTCACCGAGTGCGCCCGTGAGTGCGCCCGCGGACAGCAGCAGAAACACGGCGGCGGCGGCGGCGGAGGCCATGGCGCTGCTCTTCCGTCTTCTGATCAGCTCTACCGGGATCTGAATATATGGGGGGCGTGTAAGGAACCGCACGGGGAAACGAAAGCGAAAGAACTTGAATGTGTAAAACTCACAAATAATCTGTTGTATATGTAGCATTGGTATCATCGATAGCCTACAGGATAACGTTCAAAATGCATCTTATATTTTCCAACACGTGGAAATATTAACTTAAATCACCATGCAATTTATTAACCTCTTAACTGCCACGTCCCACTGGCGGGACGCCTGGTGCTTTTTTTCCCGCATCATATATTTAAGTAATTATCATAAATTAGGTATAATTTGTATTGTAAGCTTACAAACTCAAAATTCATCCTGTGAAACCCGTTTTGAAATCGGACATTGTGTTACCATGGAAACGTTACTCTAAATTATTCTAGCGGGCTCCTCCCCCTAGTGGGCGGTGTCATGTTTCATATTACAACATTTATTTTAAAGGTCCCGTTCTTCGTGATCCCACTGTTCAATCTTTGGTTAGTGTGTAATGTTGCTGTTAGAGCATAAATAATACCTGTAAAATTATAAAGCTCAAAGTTCAATGCCAAGCGAGATATTTTATTTAACAGAAGTTCCCTTTCAAAGCCTACAGCGAACGGCCGGCTTGGACTACATCCTGGTACTTCCTTCATTAATGACGTCAGTAGAACAGTAGAACAGACTAACCTCCGCCCACAAGAATACGCGAAAAAAAGGGGGCGTGGTCTTGTTGCTGTCCCACGTGGAGAAGAGGAAGTGTTGCGTGGAGAAGAGGAAGTGGTGCGTTTGAGTGTGTTTGTCGCCATGTCGTCGAGACGCTGTTATTTTCATCCCGGAGTCAAATCCCCTTTGTTTGGCTTTCCCAGGGACGCTGTAGAGATCATTGAGCGCATACATCTCCCGTTAAGAGGCGTGACCTTTCCACATGCGCTAAGCTGCTGTCCAATCACAACACAGGAACCGCTGGCACAATCAGAACTCGTTACGTATTTCTGAAGGAGGGACTTCATAGAACAAGGAACTCATCAGCCGTTTTTAGGACCGTGAGAACAGCGGTGTACAGATGAGTACATTGTGTGAAAAATACTGTGTTTTTACATGCGAAACATGAACACATGTTATATTGCACACTGTAAACACAATCAAAGCTTCAAAAAGACACGAAGAACGGGACCTTTAAAGCAGCACTAGGTAACTTTTCAACCTTCATAATATATTTTCCAGACTCTTGTGATGATACATCAATAGGTTGAATGGCACGTCTGCCATAGCCTGACGGGTCTGTATCGTTTTTAATCGTACTTTTAAACTTCGGGTTTCGGGTAGTAACCCGAGAAAAAAAAGAACTACAAAATTCGACTGCTTTACGGCATATACGCCACTTCCACCATCACTTCCTTAAATTGGGACGTGTGAGGGTTAGCCTATGTAAGCCTATGTCTAAACGGCGTGTACACGTTTGCTAGGGGCTACATTCTTGCAAGTAAATACATAAGACGTACAAAATCATATTTTAGGATACCTAACATATCTGTGAAATTTGTTTATTTGTCTTGCCTCAAGCTATAATGCAAATCGATTTGTCAAATTTGAAGATTCATCTATGGTAGCTTGATATTATATTGACGATATATGGTTATTACCTAGCACTCAAACATTGAATTGAAGTATCATATAGATTCTGTAAAACGGTAACCAATAGACTAGACTACTGTAATGTAACTATAAGTGCTGTTCGTGCTCCTCCGAAACTCAAGAGGTCATTTGAAACATATTCATTTTAATGTCTTGATCAATAGAAAATTAGAAAATACAAACAGACAGAACATGTGTGAGACTAAAGTCACTGCTTTATTACGTACAAACAAAAACAATCAAGACAAGTGTGAAAGATTATGTGATCTAACTCTGGATAGTCAACTAACTGTTCATTTTTGCCATAATATGAACCCAATTCAACAAATTTAGTACGATCTCAAAATATCTACAACAATCTACCCACAGTATCATCCCAGATCCGGCCCAAATCCGGTGTGTGGAATCCGGATCCAGACCGACACGATGTTGCTGTCTGGGTACGACAACAAATTATGGGACGATGGATATTAAAGGGCCAGTTCACCCAAAAATGAACATTAGCCCATGATTTCCTCTCCCTCAACTCATCCGAGGTGTGTGTGACGAATAAAATCTGAGTTATATTACAGAAGTCCAGGCTAATCCAAGCATTAGAATTGGATTCATAGTTGCTCTGTTTTTAAAGTGCATCTGTGCGTCATATAACTGCTCCACGCGGCTCTGGGGTGTTAATAAAGGCCTTCTGAAGCCAATCGACGCGTTTGTGTGAGAAAAATATCCATATTTAAAACTTTATCAAGTCAACTTTCGGCCTCCGCCTTCCGTGGAAAAGTGTTGAATGTTGAAAGTGAAACTCGAGATGTGTTCGTGACGTCATGACGAGCGGACCGGAGTTAGTCTTTCCATCCGCAGGGGAACTTTCAACACTTTCTCCATCAATTGAACAGGGAAGGCGGAGGCCGAAAGTTTACTTGATAAAGTTTTAAATATGGATATTTTTCTCACACAAACGCATCGATTGGCTTCAGAAGGCCTTTATTAACACCCCAGAGCCGCGTGGAGCAGTTATATGACGCACAGATGCACTTTAAAAACAGAGCAACTATGAATCCAATTCTAATGCTTGGATTAGCCTGGACTTTTGTAATATAACTCAGATTTTATTCGTCTGAGAGAAGAATGTCATACACACCTCGGATGAGTTGAGGGAGAGGAAATCATGGGCTAATGTTCATTTCTGGGTGAACTGGCCCTTTAATATCCACTTTAATAGCAAATTTAATCAGTGAGCAAGTGTAGACTTAACAATGGCGAACAAGAGAGTATAAGTGACCGTATTAACAAACAATGGTAGTGCTTGTATTCTCAACACCATCGTGGAAACGCGTAACCCAGTGGATTTGGTTTAGTAACTTGTCTTGATTGACTGAGCGGGTGTAGCCGAAGTTGTATCCACATAAGCGGGGTTGTACGCAGGTTGAGCTGAGGTGTAGTCTGGCTGTATAGGGTACATGGCCTGACCACCATCGTTTGGAGCCTGGCTGAAGGGAACAGGATACCCTGGACCTGCTGGAAAAAGAAAGCAATCGTTATCATTGTTGGGAATCCTGCTCAAATATCCTCAGTCGTGTTGTTGCAGACATTACCAGCCTCCTGATGTGGTTGTCCCCTAAACGCTCCAGTTGGCATGGGTTGACCTCCGTACGATGGGTCACTTGGCAAAGGCTGGTTAGGAAAGTACTGACCGCCAGGCTGAGGAAGGTATTGTGTCGTCACGACCGTAGTTGTTGCCATCACAGCTGCAAGAAGATGGAAAACCGTTGGAATGGCGTTCTAAAAGCATTCGGCTCATTCGGCGTACATCATTGACACTTACGACTTCTGAACCTTTTATAGAGACAGCAGCAGGGACAGACCCAGCAGGTGATGAGCACAATGATGAGGGTCACAAGGATGGGCATTACTACTACGGGGACGTCTTCACCAGGCACAGAACCCCTTCGAGGAGGAGCACCGAAATTCTTGAAACTTTTTCTGGACAGATTATGAAGGACAACAAATGGAAATCTGTTTAAATTGTGAGTTGGAAGCTAGAGGAACTTGGTTTCATTGTCTTTGGCAATGCAGAAGAAGTAAGAGTAATAATTGAGAGGATAATTTAAAAAAATTTTTTACTGGACCCTAAGCTTTTTCTCTTATGGTGCGTTCACACCGGACGCGATTCGCGCGAGTGATTTACATGTTAAGTCAATGCAGAGACGCGGAATGGCATTCTGCGGAGCGATTCACGCGAATGAGGCGGCGAGATTTGCACGATTCACGAGATTGAGGCGGCGCAAATTGAGCGTTTTGAACGCGCGGTTCGCTCAAGTTGAAAAATCTGAACTTTGGCGGATATTTCGCGCCGCGTTAACCAATCACGAGCTTGCTCTAGTAGTGACGCATTTACAAGCGGAGGCAGAAATCCCAACAACAATGGAGGACAAGATAATCGTGGCCGTATGTGGATACCCGGAGCTGTATGATACATCATCCTATCACTACAGGAACAGGAATTAAAGGATCTTGCTTGGAAGAAAGTGAGTGAGGAGGTCGGACAGTCAGCTGCCCTCTCAACAAAATCTATGTCAGCCATTTCACAACGAGACTGGAGCAGAAAAAAGAGCCAGAGCCAGCGGCAAATGTGAGAAGGACTAGCCGAGGAAAGGCGGGTCTCGCCGGGTAAACGAGCGCGGAATGCCACTGATCGCCTGGATCTCACAACTCCGAAAACGCCAGATAAAATGCTCAAATAGGCTCTTTTTATAAATTAACCACAGATTTGAGCTTTAAACAACTATATTATCGCCTGGAAAAGTCTTTAAACTACGTTTTGTCACACATTAATAGTAGTATTTTTTACAAAAAAGACGTCAAGTGACCGAGACCAGCTGGCTCATATAGGCTCATATAGGGCAGAAGCCCCTCCCATGACGCGAATTTCACGCGCGAATGAAGCGAGTAAACTCAAAATGTTCAAGCATCCACCTTCAGCTTGCTGGGAGTGTGTCCATGAGAAGTGGTTGTTGTGGCTGCGTGGTGTTATCATTGTCCTTGTGGGGTGTATCAACCGCATGTCCATTCAGATGCTGAAATGAAGTCCTGTGATCGTCTATACTCTGTACTGGTGTGTGTGTGCCATCCAGGTTGAGTGGGTTGGCACACACAGCTGAAGGATGATGAAGGGAAAAATAAATATTGTCCTTTAGCACTCTTGCACCGAGTTTGTTTGGGTGGAGGCCATTAGATGTAAACAGTTGTCTCTGACTCCAGAAGAGATTAAAGTTGTCGATAAAGTTCACTCCCTTCATGTTGCAGGTTTTTTGCAGCCATGTATTAAGCCCAAGTAGCCGTGAGAACCTCTTTGTTCCTTTTGCTGGAAGTGGTCCACTGATGAACGGCTGAACTTTCAGTTTAAGTGTTTCAAAGCGTTCATTGAAATCCCTCTTAAGGAGTTCTGACTGCTCTCTCTGGATATCGTTCTTCCCCACATGAAGGATAAGTCGATTTGCAGTCTTATGTTTCATCAGAATGTTCTCAAGTTCCCTGTTGACATCAGAAACTGTTGCTTGTGGAAGGCAGCATGTAGTTGTATCCCTGCTGCTAATGTTTCTGACTGTGGAGTCCCCCACTATCAGAGTCCTGGGCTCGGCTGCGCTCTGAGCTGAGGGCCGCTGTCTGCTCGACCGCGAGCGCCTGTTAGCATCAGTGCTAGCTGCGGGCTGATTCGATCTGTGTTCAGTCACATTCATCACGTTTGGGGATTCCTCACCCACATTCATTAAAGGATTAGTTCACTTTTAAATAAACTTTTGTTGATAATTTCCTCACCCCCATGTCATCCAAGATGTCCATGTCTTTCTTTCTGCAGTCGAAAAGAAATGAAGGTTTTTGATGAAAACATTCCAGGATGTTTCTCCATATAATGGACTTCAATGGGCTCCAAACGGCTCAAGGTCCAAATGACAGTTTCAGTGCAGCTTCAGACGATGAATAAGGGTCTTATCTAGCCAAACAATCAGCAGTATTTATGCTATTATTTTACCTCTTATCAGACGAACGTGATCATCTCTGAGCTCAGCCATAACTTCTGCCAAGTGAGGTCAAAATACAATCATTGAAGTCCATTATATGGAGAAACATCCTGGAATGCTTTCATCAAAAACCTTCATTTCTTTTCGACTGATGAAAGAAAGACATGGACATCTTGGATGACATGGGGGTGAGGAAACTATCAGCAAAAGTTTATTTAAAAGTGAACTAATCCATTAACACTTCAAATCTGTTTTCAAAATGTATATTTGGTGGAAGGAAACTGGTGTTTGCAATGCTTGGGTCTGGGGTAGAGCATGCTACTGCGGCAATATGTGATGCTCGTGACAATCTGATGTCTCCAGTGCCTTTGGGTCTCGCTCCCTGTTTGTGCCATCGATTAGTGTGTTGATCAGTTTCTTGTTTCTCTACCTGTTGAGTAGCACTACATTAATGGGACTCACCGGCAGTGTGCAGACGGCGCTCATGATGAAGCTCTGCTGTGTGATTCGTCTGGTTGGATGGTTCCGCAAATAACTTTGTTTCAAGAACTGCAATCCTTTGTAAAAGTCTGTGGCAGTTTGTGCAGCAAGTAGATTCTAGAAGAGGCATTTTCTCATCCTTCTGAATGTAGGCAGCTGTGTTTTCCCTTCTCCGGAGTGTAAGCTGAAGGTAGTGGGAGGCTGGTCGGTTGAAATATTCCGCTTTTTGTTTAGTAATCCAGTCACCAGAGTTTCTAATTTTATCATTGGAGTCAAGCTTTGTCGTTTGAGCACTGTGCTGATTTGCTGAAGTTGAAATTAAAATATAGAAGCGATCGAGCAAAGCGCGGAGCAGTAAGCAAGAGCGTCCGAACAGTAGCGAAGCAGGAAATTTATTTATTTTTAATATTCCTCCCTTCAGATCCATCTGAATAAATCTTGCACACATGATCCAGACTAAACTCTTTTCTCCAGCGTTTTCTGTAATCTAGTGTTTACAGCCCAAACTGTCTGCAGGGTGCTAGAACACACAAGGCCTGAGTTACATGAATTCATAACCAAACAATCAAAAAGCGCCTCTTATTTTGGGGGTTATTACAGCTCAGACAACACACACTCACATGTTCATCACTTTAGCAGTGCTTTATGAAACTTCAGAGGGTTTCCTGTAAAATGACTCCAGTGTTGTGTGTTTAGAGAGACTGTATGTGGGTAAATAAGTGACTTTGTGTAAAACAAATGCCAAAGTGATGCATATCTCCAGAAAGTAGACATTCTAAGCTTTCAAATGATCCCACATGAGGTCAGAGCTCCTCCACAGACAGACATTTAAAGTATATATTGATGATGTCACTCCGGACCCTGATCAGGGTCTGCAGAGTTTAAGAGGTTAAGAAAGAAAAAAAGCAATTCCTCACAACAAACAGTCGACTCGTCCTTGGACTCTGTTCTGCGGATCGGAGCAGCAGTACGTCTCACCACAGGTCCCACAGCAGAACTTCCCAGAAACACACCATTCATATTTACCCCCGTACATGCTGCAATCCTCATCGCCTAAACAACAGAACAGGAGAAATGTGACCCACTCCGAAAAGGCTGAATCCTGTTTGAAGGTTGTAGTAAATATCAGTTCAAGTTAAATGTTCATGGTTAAACTACCGATAAAAACAATCATAATAAACATTTGTCTAATTTCGCCATTTTTTATTTAAAATAGGTATATAAATACGTATATAATTTACGTGATTTAATGTAATAATTAGCAACTGTCAATGTGAGAGGACAAGAAATCCGTTTTCGTCATATAATGAACTTAGTATTAAAGCTTTTTCTCACCATTTTTTTTTTACCTTCAAACGTCTTAAAATGCACATATGTAGATCAGAGAAATCTAAATTTGGGGGAGCAATTTACAAATGTAAATTTACTGATTTCATGTTTCACAACATGAAACAAACACAATAGCTTATACCATGTTCCCCATGTTCTGTCACGTGAATTTGTGATTTAAACTTTGTGGGGAAGTTTTGATTGGTTAGTAATTTGACAACATTGTAGTAAATATTTTCTGTGCATCAAAAAGCATGCTTATTAAGAAAACAGCACAAATTAGTGGGGGGTTGAAAAAGGTCCACTTTTGGGGAATAAAGAACCCCCCCTTTCACTAGGCTGGACACGGGCCTGACCCTTACGAAAATTAACCATGGTTTTATTGTAGTAAAAATGTAGTAACCATGGTTTTTTGGCTAATTGAATACCATTTATATAACTACAGTTTAACCACAAATACCATGGTTAATTTGCGGTTACCATGGTTTTACTACAATAACCATGTTTTTTTGGTTTTATTTGTAGTAACCCTGCTGAAAAATCCAGCTTAAACCAGCCTAAGGTGGTCAGGCTGGTTTTGGCTGGTCTCCCAGCCTGGTCATAGCTGGTTTATCAGACTGGTTTTAGAGGGGTTTTGAATTTTTTTTTAGCTGGTCAGGCTGGTCTTAGCTGGTCAAACTGGTCTTAGCTGGTCAAACTGGTCTTAGCTGGATATTGCTGGTCTTAGCTGGTCAAACTGGTCTTAGCTGGATATTGTTGGTCTTAGCTGGTCAAACTGGTCTTAGCTGGATATTGTTGATCTTAGCTGGTTTTAGCTGGTCAGGCTGGTCTTAGCGGGTAATTGCTGGTTTTAGCTGGTCAGGCTGGTCTTAGCTGGTCAGGCTGGCTGACTGTCCCTATTTTTTCTGCCACTGGGTGTTTAGACAAATAATTTATATCTGTATATGGACCATGTAATCTGATTAATTTGTAATTAGGTAAAATGTTCATCAGCTAAGTTAGGCTGGGAGACCAGCTAAAACCAGCTAAACCAGGCTGGAAGACCAGCTTGACCAGATAAGCCAGGGTGGGAGACCAGCTAAAACCAGCTAAACCAGGCTGGAAGACCAGCTTGACCAGATAAGCCAGGGTGGGAGACCAGCTAAAAGCAGCTGGCCACCAACTTGTCCAGACTGGAAGACCAACTTAACCAGCTAAGTCAGGCTGGGAGACCATCTAAAACCAGCTTGACCAGCTAAATCAGTCTGGGAGACCATCTAAAACCAGCTTGACCAGCTAAATCAGGCTGGGAGACCATCTAAAACCAGCTTGACCAGCTAAATCAGGCTGGGAGACCATCTAAAACCAGCTTGACCAGCTAAATCAGGCTGGGAAACCATCTAAAACCAGCTTGACCAGCTAAATCAGGCTGGGAGACCAGTTTAGCCAGGCTGCTAAAACCAGCTACTTCCATCTTAAACCAGCTAAGACCAGCCAACCAGCTTCAGGGAAAAAAAAAGATTTTTCAGCAGGGAAAGGGGATGTTTAATCTGTTCAAGCAGTAATTTTTACAGATATTTTTACTTTTCTGTCTTTGCGTGTGGATCAGTTATATTAATTAATCTAAAAATAATTAGCATTTGTATCGCTTCCATACTGTCCAAATGTGATGGTTCTCTGCATGAGCTGGTGTGTTGGTGGACGAATCGTTCAGACCAATGAAAACTAACCAATCCCAATTTTTTTGTGAACTTGTTCAACTGATTCATTGAAAAAAGAAGAAGAAGAAAAAAACAGTTCTTCGTTCAAGAATCGAACATCTTGAAGCTGATCAGATTACAGTTTAATCAACATAAACACTACGATCAATTTTAATTTCTTTATGACGACATAGAAACAGTTATAGGCTAACACACGTTTCAACAACTGTACTTGCACACACACACACACACACACACACACACACACAAAATGCTAACTTTAATTTGAGGGGGAAAGACACGTGCTTCCGATGGCGCGAAAATAGTGCTGAGGAGAAATACAACTTTTGAAAAAGGCGAAAACACAATTGTTTACCTCAAGCTATTATTAGGATAAATGGCCAAATAAATATTATACACGCACAGCCTCGTACTACATAATCAAACACGACATTTGTCCTGTATTTTTACTTCAAAAATATAAATTCAGTCGGAAAACAAGGTCGTGTTTAACCGTTGAAACGTTTCCTTACCGACTATAGTCGTGAATAAACCCACGAACAGGAGTAGAAACGGGACGCTGGAAGCCATAGCCGCTCTTTCACCTCTCTCTCTGTGTGTGTGTGTGTGTGTGTTAATGAGAAAGAAAGTACGTAGGTTTCAGGTGGGTTTTTCCTACTGATGACTAGAGTGAGTTATTTCCAATGCCTACTCAAACCAAGACCACGAGTGTAATGCAAAACATTTATTTTAATGTCTAGACAGTCTTATAAGATAACACAAATACATATGTACAAATGGAACATGAGACCAAACCCACTGGTCTCTTGCTTACCAACAAAAAACATCTTCAAGAAAATGTTGAAGAACAATCATATAACCAAAAAACAGTGATGATGAACCAATTACACATTCACAAACCAACTCAAGCATCTTAAAATATCCCAAAGTGACATTACCAATCTTGGATCCTTTGTTGTCTAGTATTCTTATAAACAAAATGACTGATATTTGACGGCTTGAGCACATCTCTAGATTGGCGATTGGTCCATTTGGTAACACATACCCAGCACTGTTTGAGTGAATCTGTTATCTTTGGTAGTACTTTGATTGGATATTTGGGATGTATGGAGATTAAAATCCAAAGGTTTCAAGGAATCTTAAAGTCTGAATCACTCCAGCCCCGATACTCAATCTCAAAATATTACCCGAATAATGGCACTAACAGCTGTTTACCCAATGATTGTTGGTTTTATGATTAGCTTGATACAGTACAAAGGATTCCATATGGCAACCGATTCATTATCTCTATCTGAGCATCACCAGTTTGCTTTGGAAGTGGTGGTGCACTATGAATGTGGACGATGTGAACTCATAAGCTTAAAAAAAAAAACAATATTTGAACCAATATCATCACTAACACTGTCAATGAGGCGTTTTATTGTTGTTTGTCTTCAGAAATGTGTCTGGACAATGTCTCAGAAAGATTGAGTCGTGGAGTTTTTAGGTTTTATTGGCGCTTGGATTTGTACGGCCGTGAGCGTTTCCGTCGGTCAGGTTTGCGTTGTTTGTGGAGTCGGCCGATGCTTACGCCCTGCCGGCGGCGCACAGAGATGTTCTGCTCCACCAGACTCGCTAACATGCCTACAAACCAGCAAAGGGAGAACATTAGCAGAACATTCACGCTGCCGTTTCGTGAACATATAACATTGCATTCTTGTGTTTTACCTTCTTGAGCCAGCATTGATATGAAGGTGCAGATGAACTCGTCGTAGTTATGAGTCCTCCTCTGGTCATCGATCTGGGGAAGGACAAAAAGCATCTCTGTGAGCTCTCTGCCAATCAGATTTCGTTGTTCACTGGACCGTCAAAAGACAAACACTTGCCTTATACTTTTTCCTCTTCTCCACTTCTTCTTTCAGACACACTTCGTAGTTGGTGATGTCTGCTTCCACGAACTTCAACAAGGCCAGCAATTCCTGTAAGACGGAAGTTCAGGTAACGTTGCATAACAAACCTGTTGAGAAAGCAAGTGATTGCAGAAAGAAAATGGTTGCCGTCTCACTTTAGGAGTGTATTTTTCTCCAGGAGGTTTGGTGCTGGGTTCAGTGGTCGGCAGGTTCTCAGATTTGACGACCGCTGACTCTTTGACGTCCTCCTGTTTCATCTCCACCGATGGTCCCTCCTTGACGTCCTCCTCCTCCTCTCCTCTTGGACCGGTCGCCTCTTCTTTCTCTTTCTTCTCCACACTACCTGATTTCTTGAACCCCTCTGATGTTTCTGTCAAATAAGAGTTTAGTTAGTTAGCCGAACCAATATGGGAACAATTGATGAACCCTGAGCAATAAGATCGAGAAAGTCTATGGTCCTGTCCCAAATGGCACTCCAAACACTCGCGGTCTTCCACGACAAATGGGACAGGGTTCTCCAAACTCGGTCCTGGAGGGCCGCTGTCCTGCAGAGCTTAGCGCCAACCCCAAATAAACACACCAGGCCCTAGTTAGACACGGATTAGCTGGTTCAGGTGTGGATGCGCTTTTATGATGGACGGATGCACTTTTATGATGGATGGATGCAATTTTTATGATGGATGGATGCAATTTTATGATGGATGGATGCACTTTTATGATGGACGGATGCACTTATGATGGATGGATGCAGTTTTATGATGGATGGATGCATTTTTATGATGGATGCACGGTTGCACGCACTTTTATGATGGATGGATGCACTTTTATGATGGATGGATGCAGTTTTATGATGGATGGATGCACTTTTATAATGGATGGATGCATTTTTATGATGGATGGATGCAGTTTTATGATGGATGGATGCAGTTTTATGATGGATGGATGCACTTTTATGATGGACGGATGCACTTTTATGATGGACGGATGCACTTATGATGGATGGATGCAGTTTTATGATGGATGGATGCATTTTTATGATGGATGCACGGTTACACGCACTTTTATGATGGATGCACGGTTACACGCACTTTTATGATGGATGGATGCACTTTTATGATGGATAGATGCACTTTTATGATGGACGGATGCACTTTTATGATGGACGGATGCACTTTTATGATGGACGGATGCACTTTTATGATGAAGGGATGCACTTATGATGGATGGATGCAGTTTTATGATGGATGGATGGATGCATTTTTATGATGGATGCACGGTTGCACGCACTTATGATGGATGGATGCACTTTAATGATGGATGGATGCACTTTTATGATGGACGGATGCACTTTTATGATGGACGGATGCACTTTTATGATGGATAGATGCACTTTTATGATGGATGGATGCACTTTTATGATGGACAGATGCACTTTTATGACGGATGGATGCACTTTTATGATGAACAGATGCACTTATGATGGATGGATGCACTTTAATGATGGATGGATGCACTTTAATGATAGATGGATGCACTTTTATGATGGACGGATGCACTTTTATGATGGATAGATGCACTTTAATGATGGATGGATGCACTTTTATGATGGACGGATGCACTTTTATGATGGACGGATGCACTTTTATGATGGATGGATGCACTTTTATGATGGATGGATGCAGTTTTATGATGGAATCTGGCACTGATGTCACGTCACTGAACATTCTCTCAGATGCACAGCAATAAAAATCCCAGCTAATCGAGGTCTTAGGCTCTAGTTAGACCCGGATTAGCTGGTTCAGGTGTGTTGAATTGGGGTTGGAGCTAAACTCTGCAGGACTGAGTTTGGAGAATCCTACCCTTGGGTCTCATGGACTAAAGGCCGGTTCACACTGGGGCGATTTTCACTCGTGTTTATCGCCGTCGTTTAACGCCTCGTGACTAAACACAGGGCGCCAATGTGAGTGTGCACACCGGCAGGCGTAAAAGTGGCATTAAAAAAAAAACGCCTCGGGTTCGTTTTTTTGTTTTGGCCCGGTGCGTTAAAAAAAAGGCCGACCAATGAGATCGGCGCTTTAGTTGACGTGCCTGGAGCTGCTGAAGTTACAGTAAAACACCACTTGGTGGCGCTCAAGCACAAAACGCTCTTGCCGAGCACACACTGATACGACGGAGAGGAAGTAGACAAAGAAGAAGATGAGCTGCTAATGCTGCTTGCTAGTTAGCAAAAGTGTGTGAATGGTTTTGCCCATAGACTTAATGGGTTTTGGCAAGCGCGTAAATCCTGTCTCTCTTCTTCTTCTGCGTGATAAGTGAGTGTCAGAAGCGTAAAGTCGCGCAGCGCCACCTTGTGTACCGGGAGCGCCATCATCTACTGAATGTGCCCGTTAACTCGACACATGGCCAGTGGAAATCGCTTGGGTGTGAACACTCAAGACACGCCGAAAAACGCTGGCGATATTCGTCCCGGTGTGTACAGGCCTTTAATGGCCATTGTACGACTGAAAGTGTGCCATTTGGGACCGGGCCTATTATGAAAGAAAACAGGGCCCAGTTAGATTTCAAAATGTTGCAATCTCATTGTTACCTGTAGGTGGCAGGGCAAACATGACGCCATCGTCTTTCAGTTGCAGCATCGTGGAGCTCACTAGTGCCCCCAAGTCTCGGACGGCTCGATTGTGTCGGGCATCTAACCGGAGCAGCCCCTCCTCTTCTCCGAACAGCACACGGCTCAAGTGGGCCGCCACGGGGCTGGAGGGACGTGTAGCTGCTTGTGATCGCGCGGGTGAGCGCAGCGGTGAGTTGAACGCGCTGCCGATCTCAGAGGCCGTGTCCGTGCTCTCATTACTGGGTGTGGGTGAAGGCTGGCAGGCTGAGGTGATGCTGATCCCACCCGTCCGCCCCTCAGTACGCACATTCAGAGCTGTGGATCCTGTTGTGGCCATGGAGTCCTTCCTCTGGACCTCTTTCTTGAGTTTCTCAGCTAAAACGCTGAGTGCTAGCTGACCCTCCATTGCCGCAACCCCGCCCACTGCACTGCGGCCCATGGTGCGTGCGCGTAGACCCACCTTCCTTCGGACCCTGCAAATCACACACAAGCAATGAAGGTCATAAAGGGGTGTAACTACACAAACATGTGGAGCAGTTTTATGATGGATAGATGCACTTATGATGGACGGATGGATGCTCTTTTATGATGGATGGATGCTCTTTTATGATGGATGGATGCTCTTTTATGATGGATGGATGCTCTTTTATGATGGATGGATGCTCTTTTATGATGGATGGATGCTCTTTTATGATGGATGGATGCTCTTTTATGATGGATGGATGCTCTTTTATGATGGATGGATGCTCTTTTATGATGGATGGATGCTCTTTTATGATGGATGGATGCTCTTTTATGATGAATATATGCACTTTTATGATGGATGGATGCTCTTTTATGATGGATGGATGCTCTTTTATGATGGATGGATGCTCTTTTATGATGGATGGATGCACTTTTATGATGGATGGATGCTCTTTTATGATGGATGGATGCTCTTTTATGATAGATAGATGCTCTTTTATGATGGATGGATGCTGGATGGATGCTCTTTTATGATGGATGGATGCTGGATGGATGCTCTTTTATGATGGATGGATGCTCTTTTATGATAGATGGATGCTCTTTTATGATGGATGCTCTTTTATGATGGGCGGATGCTCTTTTATGATGGATGGATGCTCTTTTATGATGAATATATGCACTTTTATGATGGATGGATGCTCTTTTATGATGGGCGGATGCTCTTTTATGATGGATAGATGCTCTTTTATGATGGGCGGATGCTCTTTTATGATGGATGGATGCTCTTTTATGATGAATATATGCACTTTTATGATGGATGGATGCTCTTTTATGATGGGCGGATGCTCTTTTATGATGGATAGATGCTCTTTTATGATGGGCGGATGCTCTTTTATGATGGATGGATGCTCTTTTATGATGGGCGGATGCTCTTTTATGATGGATAGATGCTCTTTTATGATGGATAGATGCTCTTTTATGATGAATATATGCACTTTTATGATGGATGGATGCTCTTTTATGATGGATGGATGCTGGATAGATGCTCTTTTATGATGGATGGATGCTCTTTTATGATGGATGGATGCTCTTTTATGATGGATAGATGCACTTTTATGATGGATAGATGCACTTTTATGATGGACAGATGCACTTTTATGATGGATAGTACCACTCAAAAGATTAAATTTAATTTAGAAATGTAACACATACCTGCTTGTGGCACCTGTAGTGCTGCACTCCTCCTCTTCGTCATCATAGTCATCCTCGTCATCAGAATAAGGGGGCTGAGGAGGGCCAGGTAAGCGCGAGCGTCCCACACCCGCAGCGAGATCCTCCTCTTCCTGTCAATCAAGCAGCACACACTGAATCAAAGCACATATCACGCTAACCAGTCCAGATATCCTGAAGCTTAGCCCGATCTTACCTGCATGGGCGACTTGGCGTAGTTGTGGTTGTCCAGAAAGGCTGGCAGACGCTGGACGATGGGATTGGGAGCCGGTAGAGGGGCTGGTGGTGGAGCGCCCACTGCTGGCAAGGAGGCGGGTTTAGCCATGGGTCTGCCTTTTCCAGCGGTTTCTGAAATGTCATGGGACATGTTTTAGGTTCTTATTCACACAGACTGCAATGGAAACTTGTATGATTAGGGGAGTCGCATTTTTGCCACAAAACTAGAGTTAAACAGTTGAGTTTGACCGTTTCTCATCCATTCAGCCGATCTCCGGGTCTGCACTGTTAGCATAGCTTAGCATAGATCATTGAATCTGATTAGCCCGTTAGCATCTCGCTCAACAATGACCAAAGAGTGTTGATATTTCTCCTCTTTAAAACGAGACTCTTCTGTAGTTCATCGAGTGCTAAGACCGACGGAAAATGAGAAGTTGTGATGTTCTAGGCCGATATGGCAGGAACTATACTCTCATTCCTGCGTAATAATCAAGAGCTGTGAGCCGCCCCATGAGTGCAGCGGCGCAATGATATCACACAGCGCCTGAAAATAGGCTAACTTCAGTCAACATAACCAACGGGACAACCGGCTCACACAGGGAGCGCTGGGACTATTTTCAGCCGCTGCGTAATATCAGATCAAGAGAGATGCTAACGGTCTAATCAGATTCAATGATCTATGCTAAGCTATGCTAACAGTGCAGACCCAGAGATCGGCTGAATGGAAACGGTCAAACTCAAGGGGAGTCGGAGAATGAGTCGAAAAATAGTGGCGTGTTCCTTTAAATCAATTTAATTATATTCAAATCGATTTGTGTGGGGAACCTGTGGGTGTGGCCTGCTCTGTACCCAAAGGGATTGGTGTGTCTTGCCCTTCCTCCTTTTTAACAGCAGGGGGCGTGTCTTCTGAAGAGGAGGAGTCTTGCTGCTTCCGATCCGGAGCTGAATCTGGTTGGGTCACCCGAACGACCTGTAGTCAGTAAGACATTAAACACCGTACACACAGAAATCATTCAGAGTCTCAAAAATCAGGATTTTAATCAAACAAAGAAGAGTTTATACTCACTTTTTTCTCTCTAACCTGCTGGAGCCCTTCTAGAATAATCTGCCTGTTCTGCTTCAGGACGTCCAGCCTGGACTCGTACTTCATCCTGCGATCCGGAACCACCGCCATCAGATTGAAGCGGATGTCATGGTAGGGCTCTCTGAGGGGAGAGAACGCAAGTCAGACACGCTAGAAAGAAAATCAAGGGAATAAACACACCACATCATAATTTAGACTTTTTAAATCTAATTTCAGCTTTTTATCTCATAATTAGGACTTTACATCCAAATGTTTAAAGTCCTAATTTCAGCTGTTCATCTCACAATGACTTAGCATGTCATATTTTTGACTTGATCTAATAATGAGGACTTTTAAAATCATATTTTCAACATTTGATCTTATAATTATGATTTAGCATGTCATATTTTTGACTTGATCTAATAATGAGGACTTTTAAAATCATATTTCCAACATTTTATCTTATAATTATGACTTATTATTAGATAAAAGTCAAAAATATGACATGCCAAGTCATAATTATAAGATAAAATGATGAAAATATGATTTTAAAAGTCCTCATTATTAGATAAAAAGTCAAAAATATCACATGCCAAGTCATAATTATAAGATAAAATGTTGAAAATATGATTTTAAAAGTCCTCATTATTAGATAAAGTCAAAAATATGACATGCTGAGGACTTTTAAAATCATATTTTCAACATTAAATCTTATAATTATGATTTAGCATGTCATATTTTTGACTTTATCTAATAATGAGGACGTTTAAAATCATATTTTCAACATTTTATCTTATAATTATGATTTAGCATGTCATATTTTTGACTTTATCTAATAATCAGGACTTTTAAAATCATATTTTCAACATTAAATCTTATAATTATGATTTAGCATGTCATATTTTTAACTTTATCTCGCTATTATGACTTTGAAAATAATTTTTTTGACTTTTTATCTAATAATGAGGACGTTTAAAATCATATTTTCAACATTTTATCTTATAATTATGACTTATTATTAGATAAAAGTCAAAAATATGACATGCTAAATCATAATTATAAGATAAAATGATGAAAATATGATTTTAAAAGTCCTCATTATTAGATAAAGTCAAAAATATGACATGCTGAGGACTTTTAAAATCATATTTTCAACATTTTATCTTATAATTATGACTTGGCATGTCATATTTCTGACTTTTTATCTAATAATGAGGACTTTTAAAATCATATTTTCAACATTTAATCTTATAATTATGACTTTATGATAATTGAAATGAGCTGATCAGTAATATAGTTGAATATTTAGCGTCCCCAACTGAGCAAGCCAAAGGCGACCGAAGTGTTAAAGTGCATTCAAATATTACTATATTCTTGCTGTTCTATATATGATTTCCTCATCCTGTTGGCTAGAGATGCGATATTGATCCGTCTGGCTCTTACCCAGCAGTGGCCAGTCCTATTCGCTCCATAATGACCCGTCTGGCTTTATCGGTCCACTCTTCCTCTTCACCCCACGGCCCTGCGAGAGACAGGCAGATCATTATAACCGCCGGGCTGCCGATGAAACTGTGTGTTGTGAGTTCAAGCTCTCACCGTGGTCAATGGGATACGCCTTCAGCCCGTCCAGTTCAAACAGCCGGTCTTTGATTGGCACGTAACTGACGAAGTGAAACGCCTCCATCGTCCGCACGGCGCTGATGCCGTTCTGTTTCTCCGGGAGGTGCCGCGGCTCCGGCCTCCATGCAAACCAGATGAAAACAATGACTACAAGCTAATATCGTTTGCACAAAATCTACTTCTTCTGTGTTAGCGGGGAGTCTGTGAAGTGATATGAAAGCGGACCCTACCTGGCGTGGCTGTTGTGGGCTTTCGCCAGCTCAGGGGCGTTCCCAATGGCGTAACCTTTACTCTACGACGTCAAAGAAACACAGATGTGCTTTAAAACACAGGCATTGAGAGGATGCAGACGTGTGCTTGTGACTTTTTGTGAGTTTCAGACATTGTTAGGTCTTTATGTGTAACTGACCTCAGGACTGAAGCCCTTGGTGAAAGCCTTCATGCGGCTCAGAGTGTTTCCCAGCTCCACGCCACTGCAGTTCAGGAGCACACTCAGAAGAGCGTGAGTAGCGCAGGAGTTCGGGATCAACTGCACACAATACACAAACAGAAACTGGGATTTATGTTGGTTACATTACATTATACTTCAGGCTTTGTGCACGTCTAAACCATCAAATACACAACAAATAGACTGTGTCAAAATGGCCGGATTGGAGAGTAGTCACTTAAACACAGTTTGTGTCTTAAATGGGCATAAATAGTTTGGAGAAATGGGAGAATATTATTCGATCTTAAAGGGCCAGCGTCTAATAAACCTGCTGACGATTGAGCCATTCATGTGAATCAAACAGAAGGCAAAGAGTAAATACTCACAGCTGTAGAATGAATAACTTCAGCTTTAATAAGCATTAATCTATCAATTATACAGTGAACACTATGGAGCGGAGGCTCCTATTGAAACCGTTCGATTTCTTATTATTATTCTGTCTTGGAGTCTATGGCAGCCCATAGAACCGTTTGCGGGAAAGTTATGAAATTTGGCACACTGATAGAGGACAGTCTGAAATGTCACCATAGCAAATTTGGAGTCTCTAACTCAATCCCTCTAGCGCCACCACCTGTCCAAAGTTTCACTCATGTTTATGCCAATAACTTTTGAACCCTGAGGGATAGAGACAAAAAAATTCTCCTCTGATTCCTTTGCTCAAGACGATTTGATTGCACCATATGACGTCATTTTCCGTCATTAACATTTTCCCGCCATTTTTAATTAACCGAAAAACCTACTTTTGCAAACTCCTCCTAGGCCGTTGCTCCAATTTTCACAAAAATTAAACCAGATCATCATCAGGCGGTGTTGACAAAAAGTTATGGAATTCAAATTGATTCGTCAAATCGTTTTTGAGAAACGCGCAAACAAATTTTACGTAGCGGTTGTGAAAATACACTTAAGGCTATATCTCGACAACGCTTTATCGTATTCAAACCAAACTTGGTACTTCATCACAAACAAGACCTGAGGCAACATGCAGCGTTTCGGCCCAGCGCCACCTACTGGTCCGGAGATAGAAAAAAATGGTTATTTTTGCTTATAACTTTTGAACCGTTTGTCCAAAAATCATAAAAGTCACATTAGATTCAGGACGTCATGCTGAGTCGTCTGACATCCAATTTTACCATATCGGCCATTTTGACTGTCGGCCATTTTGAATTATGTGCTAAAATGCTGTAGTGTTTTAGGAACGCATGAACGGATTGTTACGAAACTCATTATGGGTCATCAGCACGATGCCCTGAAGGAGCCTGAGAAGTTTCTAAACAGCGCCACCTAGTGGAGAATTTTCATTTTCAAATGCTTATAACTTTGGGTGAGGTTGACTTATTTTCATGGGAGTAACTTTTTTTGTCTCCTGAATCCTTGCTGAGTCCATCGATACCAGACTTGCCAGGTTTCGACGTATGGTTTGTGCAGCGTTGTAATTTAGCGCTTTAAAAACGTTAGCTGATATCTTTTAAACCGCTAGTCCGATCGAGACGAAACCAGCGCCAGAAGTTCAGAAACATAGGTCGATAGCTAAGCGCTAATGCCCAAATGTCAAAATATTGATAGTAAGGGGGAGTAAAATCCAATCAAAGTCAGCTGTCAGTCATTTTTTACGTGTTTTTTCATATAAATGTCTATAACTCCAGAACAGAATGAGATATTTTCACCAAAATTGACACACACATGTATGGGCTCACTCCGAGGACACATTAAAAAATGGTGGGATTGTGCCTCTTGGTGGCGCTATAATAGAACAAAACATGATATTCCCATAGACTACAATGCATTTTTCAGCCTTTTTGCCTAAAATCATCTAAAAATGTGTTTAATTGCTCATTGCTGCCGTTTATCTGACACTCCCAGCCATTGTGGCATGTCT
This sequence comes from Romanogobio albipinnatus, assembly GCA_023566225.1. Lineage (NCBI taxonomy): Eukaryota > Metazoa > Chordata > Actinopteri > Cypriniformes > Gobionidae > Romanogobio > Romanogobio albipinnatus. The sequence goes on from CM042263.1 coordinate 1,317,363, forward strand.
TGTCTTCTTATTTGCGCTTGGCCCTGGTAATGCTGCTTGCAGATATATTTACATTTCATTACTTTATTAGATTTCTCTGTAGGCCGTATTACTTAATGTTAGAACTGCCTGAAATTAAAGCACTGTTGAGTTTAATTTGTTTTATTGTGTATTTATTTGTTTAGTTCTTATATTGTATCTGGCGCACGGGTCCATTTACCAATAGATGTTTTATATGCGTTTTGTTCAAACATTGCAGTTAAAACCTTAACAACACCCATCCCTAATTATAGGCCAGTTTATAGACAAAGAAATAATACGAGGACTCACCTGGTGAGCAAAAAACATGTCGTTCACGATCTCGTCATCGATAACGGAGGTTTCGTCCACCAGTGTGGAGACTTTACGCCGAGATCGCCGCTCCTCGATCCACTTAAAGAGGAAGATGAAGCCATACACAGGACTGATGAGAAGGGGAGAAGACAACAGCGTCAGAATAAATATATCTATCAATCGATACATCTAAATAAATACACTCATCGGCCACTTTATTAGGTACACCTGTTCAACTGCTTGTTAATGGAAATATCACATGGCAGCAACTCAAGGCATGTAGGCATGATCAACACGACCTGCTGAAGTTCAAGATGAGCGTTAGAATAGAGAAGAAAGCTGATATAAGTGACTTTGAGCGTGGCATGGTTGCTGGTCTGAGTGTTTCAGAAACTGCTGATCCACTGAGATTCACACACAACAGAGAACGGTCCGAGAAAGAGAAAATATCCAGCGAGCGGCGGATCTGTGGGTGAGAACGCCTTGTTGACGCCCGAGGTCAGAGGAGAACGGCTGATAGAACGGCAACAGTAACTCGAGTAATGTTACAACCACGGTCTGCAGAAGAGCGTCTCTGAGCGCACAACACGTCCAGCCTTGAAGCACGGGCAGTAGACACACCGCTGACCCTCCTGTCAGATACGAATGGGAAACTGAGGACTTCTTTACAATAGATTTAACAATAGACGAGAGTCTGGTGTGATGAGTCTGGGTCATTCAGATGGTTGGGTCATGATGGTGAATAGAAGCACCATCACACTGAACACTGATGGTGTTGGTCTGGTGGCGTTGGCCCGGTGGTGTTGGCCCAGTGGCGTTGGCCCGGTGGCGTTGGCCCGGTGGCGTTGGCCCGGTGGCGTTGGCGATGGCCCGGTGGCGTTGGCGATGGCCCGGTGGCTTTGGCGATGGCCTGGTGGCGATGGACTGGTGGCGTTGGCCTGGTGGCGTTGGCCTGGTGGCGATGGCCTGGAGGCGTTGGCCTGGAGGCGTTGGCCTGGTGGCGTTGGCCCGGTGGCGATGGCCCGGTGGCGTTGGTGATGGCCAGGTGGCGTTGGCTGGCTTGGTGGCGTTGGCCTGGTGGCGTTGGCCTGGTGGCGTTGGCTGGCCTGGTGGCGTTGGCTGGCCTGGTGGCGTTGGCTGGCCTGGTGGCGTTGGCTGGCCTGGTGGCGATGGCCTGGTGGCGTTGGCGATGGCCTGGTGGCGTTGGCCTGGTGGCGTTGGCCTGGTGGCGTTGGCCTGGTGGCGTTGGCCTGGTGGCGATGGCCTGGTGGCGATGGCCTGGTGGCGATGGCCTGGTGGCGTTGGCCTGGTGGCGTTGGCCTGGTGGCGATGGCCTGGTGGCGATGGCCTGGTGGCGATGGCTGGCCTGGTGGCGATGGCTGGCCTGGTGGCGTTGGCTGGCCTGGTGGCGATGGCCTGGTGGCGTTGGCCTCGTGGCGTTGGCCTGGTGGCGTTGGCCTCGTGGCGTTGGCCTCGTGGCGTTGGCCTCGTGGCGTTGGCGATGGCCTGGTGGCGTTGGCCTGGTGGCGTTGGCGATGGCCTGCGTTGGCCTGGTGGCGTTGGTGATGGCCTGGTGGCGTTGGCCTGGTGGCGTTGGCCTGGTGGCGATGGCCTGGTGGCGTTGGTGATGGCCTGGTGGCGTTGGCGATGGCCTGGTGGCGTTGGCCTGGTGGCGATGGCCTGGTGGCGATGGTGATGGCCTGGTGGCGATGGCCTGGTGGCGATGGCCTGGTGGCGATGGCCTGGTGGCGATGGCCTGGTGGCGTTGGCCTGGTGGCGATGGCCTGGTGGCGATGGCCTGGTGGCGTTGGCCTGGTGGCGATGGCCTGGTGGTTTGGTGGCGTTGGTATTCTCTTAGTACTAATTGAGGATCGTTTAAAAGCGACAGTTGTGAGTGTTGTGGAGCTGAGGAACCGCTGGAGCGATTGTTAATAAGATGAACGCAACACACGCCTCGCGAGCAGCGGGACTTTTATTTTGCCACAGTCGCCACTTCTGCTCATGAGTGTGAGGGAACCAAGGGGGTAATCCAGCCCCCGAAAAACCGTACCTTCCATAGGCGCGGCCATTGCTAACCAAGCCATCACCTGCTGTTAGCATCCCATTGACTCCCATTCATTTTGGCCTCACTTTGACAGTGAATATCTTTACATCTGAGGCGTTTAAAGACTCCATTCGTCCATTGTATATTTCTAAACAAACACGACAATGTCGGCTCCATTACCTTGTATCTTACACTATCGGCCCATTGAAGCTGTTTTTGTCAAATATAGGCTAACGATTGGGTCATAACCACGCGACTGTGGCAATCTCAAGCTCGCAGGCAATCTTTTACTGTCTATGAGGCAATCGGGGGGGCGTGGGGGCATAAACGCAGATAGAGATGTTGCAGATCCTGCTTCATTCATCAAAAGTTGCTCCTGATATATAACACTGGCCTAGTGGTGTTTGGATATTTTACTGAAAAAAATCTTACATAGTGCAGCTTTCATATTAACATTATAAATATACAGACTTAAAATGACAAAAAAGTGATAAATCCACCTTTGACATTTGCTCTGAAGATCATAGATCTCCTCCACCTGAACGCCCGTCACACCTGTCCAAACACAAGACATTTACATCACTCCTCCCACATCCATTCATACATCCATTACTAATAACTTAATATTTGATCAATATTTATCACACTCCACTCATATGTAGAGCATAACTCACACCATAAAGCAATAAATCGTGTTTGCATTCAGAAGAACTCACCAAAGTCCTCCACCAAGAGTGTGAACAACCCTGAAAGAGCAGACAAATGTTAATTATGGTCTGTTAATGTTCATATGTATTGTATTCACTGCTGTTCTACTATATAGCAAGATGACGTCAGCGCACAGCATATGTTATAAATAATAAAATAATGATTAATAGTTAATAACCTAACGCTATACTGTTATTAGATATGTGTTGATTTAGAGACTCACCCGGGTCACTTTCTAACTCCAGCCAGCCTTTGTTCATTTTTGCAGAAATCAGAGCCCCCAAACCTCCGCTAAACCATCGACCAGCCCATAATATTATAAAGAACTACATCGATCATTTTCTAGTGCGTATTTAATCCATCTTTAGACGATCTGGACGGCTAATAAACACAATAAAGCGCAGCGCCGTCGACTGTGTTTGACGTCATCACGCTGCGCCGTGCGTCAGTGGCGTAACGCCGTGAAGTTAAAGTTAAAATGGTTCTAGTTTCGTAACAGTTTATTTATTAGTTTATTTGGGGGGGTTTCGGTGTAGCTGTGTGATTTTTCATATCTCAATCTAAACCGTTTACGTGGGATATTATGTATTTTTAAACATTACATATATTTCAGGTTATTTGTAGCTCGGAATAATTATAGTGTATAATGGCCAAGGGAAATACAATTTGGGGCATTTAATAATAATACAATTTTAATCATATGTATATAGTTTAGTATAATAATATTTACAAAAATAATATTTGAACTGATAATGTCTTTTTTTTAACTTAAACTCGTTTTGGGATTTACATAATAAGAGTCTCTGTGCCATAAATTCTTCCTAATTACATAATAAGAGTCTCTGTGCCATAAATTCTTCCTAATTACATAATAAGAGTCTCTGTGCCATAAATTCTTCCTAATTACATAATAAGTTACATAACATGAATATCATGCACTTTAAAAATATTAATATAACTTATTTTGTACACAAAATATATTTACCTTGTATCATAAACTTAAGAAATGTTAATACAATATTTAAAACTATTATAAATATGTGATGAAATGCAAATAAATACAATAAGTAAAAAATATATAGTAAGATGATTCATTATAAATTACATTATTAATTACAAAATAATATATAATGATGCAGATTAAAATGCAAAATACAATATGTTATAAATGCATTATAAATGGCTAAATGATATAATATGTGTAATAATACAGGCTAAAGTGCAACATATGTGTATTAAGAAAATATATGATATATTATATAACATTATTATATAATTTTATAATTATATAATATATATATTAGATTATAAGACATTTTAAATCAATATAAAAATATAAAGATATGTGCTAAAATACAAAATAAATACAATAAGTAAAAAATACATAGTAATATGATTCATTATAAATTACAAAATAATATATAATGATGCAAAAATACAGTATGTTAAAAAAAATATATAAATACATTATAAATTGTAAAATAATATAACGCGTAATAATACAGGCTAAAGTGCAATATATGTATATTAAGAATATATATGATATATTATATAACATATTACATGATCAATTATATAATTTTATAATTTTATAACATGCTATACAATAATTCCTAATTATATAATAAGTTACATAACATGAAAAGTATGCACTTTAAAAATATGAAATATAACTTATTTTTTACACAAAATATTACATTTACCTTGTATCATAAACATACAACATTTTAATACAATATTTAAAATATATAAATATAAAGATATGTGCTAAAATACAAAATAAATACAATAAGTAAAAAATACATAGTAATATGATTCATTATTAATTACAAAATAATATATAATGATGCAGGTTAAAATGCAAAAATACAAAATGTTATAAATGCATTATAAATTGCTAAATAATATAATATGTGTAATAATACAGGCTAAAGTGCAACATATGTGTATTAAGAATATATATGATATATTATATAACATATTATTATATCATTTTATAATTATATAATATATATTTTAGATTATAAGACATTTTAATTCAATATAAAAATGTAAAGGTATGTGCTAAAATGCAAAATAAATACAATAAGTAAAAAATACATAGTAATATGATTCATTATAAATTACAAAATAATATATAATGATGCAAAAATACAGTATGTTAAAAATATATATAAATGCATTATAAATTGCTAAATTATATAATATGGGTAATAATACAGGCTAAAGTGCATTATATGTTTATTAAGAATATATGATATATTACAAATTATATTATAACATAATATTATAACAGTATAAAGTCTTCAATATTAATTATTTAAAGAATTTAAGACCCTTTTCTTAAACATTTCTGTTTTATAACACACTATACAATGTTTCCTAATTACATAATAAGAGTCTCTGTGCCATAAATTCTTCCTAATTATATAATAAATTATTATTTTTTACACAAAATATTACATTTACCTTGTATCATAAACATACGACATTTGAATACAATATTTAAAATATATAAATATAAAGATATGTGCTAAAATACAAAATAAATACAATAAGTAAAAAATACATAGTAATATGATTCATTATTAATTACAAAATAATATATAATGATGCAAAAATACAGTATGAACTTATTTTACTGCTCTAAAATATTTACATTTGAATAAGTTACTTTACAAAAACATTAAAAATATAATATATAACAGCCTATCATGTAACACTTAAATAATAAGTATACATAGGCCTATATATTATGTCTTGATGTAGGCATATGTCACATATACTGTTTTATATGCAATTATTTAATGCAATATTTAAAATGTTGTATTAGCAAATCAATCAGTGTATAGTGTGACTGACAGTCTTTTGTAAGTCATCCGTCTGGATTATTCCAGGCATTTACACAACACCCCACCTTGTTGTGTTTACTTTTATGCAACCCTCTCTCTAAGAGCTTATGAAACACCGGAGATATTCACCCCCCGGACCGTCTGAAGAGCGGAACCATTGCCCTCAGCCGGTGCGCCTCCACGGGCGTCTGAGGTCGGTGCTCGTGCACAATTGATAGCTAAAATAAAAGAATCAGTGAGCATTACAAACATTTATATTAATACTTTAATGAATCACAGCACAACCACAGGCTCCTAAAAAGGGTGTAAAAAGGTAAGACGTTGATTTAACACCGCTCACGCGTGTTTATCCGGCGATGATGTGTTTTAATCGGTATATTTGAGCAGAGTTAGCGCGGATGCTAACGTCAACAAAAGAGAGCATCGCGCGCTCGTGCTAATGCGCTAACAGCTAGCGGGCTCGTCAGACTCGAAATCAGCTGTTTCTCACACAGAACTCATTTAAATCAACACAAAACAGATACACGTATCAGCAAAACCGTGTTTTCCCCTCAGATTGTGGGTGTTATGCGAGTTTTCCGGCGGGTTGTTCAATGTTAGCGACGCTGCTGCTCAAGTACAGTTATGTAAATGTGCCTCAGTCACTTCAGTCCACCGAAGCGACACTTTTGTGTGATTATACAATATCAAAATCGGTTAATATACACCCAGTGTGATCAAATATGATGTGGGTTTGTGTGTTTTATTCGGTTTGTGTCAAGCGCAGGTGCAGAATCATCATTTCACACAGCTGCTCTCATAATGGACACGATGATCTATTGAAGGGATATTTAATCAAATGTGTGTTTTTTTATGTACATTAGATATTAGATAGAGTCGAGGACTGTAATGGTGGGATGTGTGTGTATTTAGATGAGTATATGTAACACAGCTGATTAATACTCGACTCGAATACTCGCAAGTCGTATTTTTGTTCCTTTTTTAACGCAGAGATTGACCTTAAAGCAATAGTTTAGTTCCCCAGATCTTCTTTTACTCTTAGTTATGACATTTCGCCTTCTGTGGAGCACAAATTAAGATCTTTTGTGTGGGAAAATCGATGCAAATATTCCTTAAATATGTGTGATTATACTCAGTGCACCCACATGTGTTATGTAAACATACTTTTATTTTGGATGCGATTAATCGCGGTTAATCGTTTGACATGTATACATATATTGCACTTTAGCCTATATTATGATTGTAATTTGGTATTTATTATTGTATAGAGTATGACTTGGAGACTGAACACATGAGCATACATTTAAAAATCTGTCAATACTTGTATTTAATTGTATAATAAAGTGCTATAAACATAGTGTCTATGACTATTTTGTCAGTTTTGATACGTGATGGACGGAAGTACATGGGACAATATTCATAATTTCTTGCGTTTGGCTCTCAGGGAAGGGAAAGGGTTTATAATGAGCGCCTGAGCTCCGGCTTTATTGGACGCAGAAGTGGACGGAGCGGTTGTTGTGGAACAGGCTGTGCTTGAGCTGTACGGTGTGTGTGTGTGTGTGAATGTGTCAGTGTGTCACGGGCAGCGTGGCCTACATTCACTCACACACACACACACACACACACACACACACACACCGCTCCCTGGCTGGGAAACGCAGCCTTCTCTTACATAACCCTTCTTATGTAAGCAGGCCTGAGTCTCTTGCTCCTTCTAGCTCTTTCTGTTTCTTCTCTCAACACTTTTTTTGAGTTCTTTGGTCGCTCTTTGTTCTCCTGTTCACTAACTGCGTTTGTGTTTTGTTTTGTGAGTTGCGATTTTAAATCACAGTTTAAAAGTGAATTACATAACCCGAGTTCTGTGTTACCTTTCATTTACTAGTTCAGTGGAAAGGGAAGCATCAGGTGTAGTGGGTGTCCATCTTTTTTGGGGGGGGGGGGTTATTGGTTGATGATGGCTATAATCCACAAGTCCCGGGTCAGTTCTGCATTGCTACTGACATTTGTATCTAATGTGTGTGTTTAACCTCTAAAAATGTCTTTCCAGTTAAGCAAAAAAAAATGTAATGTAAAAAATTAGATGTCTAAATTACCGAACAGCACCAGCGGGAATTTTTTTTCTTCTTGACTCGTAAGTCAAGCCGACGGTTGGCGTCGGACGTAGCGTAACTGCGAGCGGCGTTACACTTTCTTCAGAAGTTGAATGTGGAAGGAGGTCCGCCAGAAGCTAGATATTTTACTTTATAATATGTTAAATATGGATATTTTTCTTAAACAAACCCACCACTTCTGCCTTTATTAACCCCTGGAGCAGTGTGGAGCAGTTATATGATGGATAGATGAACTGTTATGATGGATGGATGGATGCACTTTTATGATGGATGGATGCACTTTTATGATGGATGGATGCACTTTTATGATGGATGGGATAGATGCACTTTTATGATGGATGGATGCACTTTTATGATAGATAGATAGATACACTTTTATGATGATAGATGGATAGATGCACTTTTATGATGGACGGATGCACTTTTATGATGGATAGATAGATACACTTTTATGATGATAGATACACTTTTATGATGGATAGATGGATAGATGCACTTTTATGATGGACGGATGCACTTTTATGATGGATAGATACACTTTTATGATGGATAGATGGATAGATGCACTTTTATGATGGACGGATGCACTTTTATGATGATAGATGCACTTTTATGATGGATAGATGCACTTTTATGATGGATGGATGCACTTTTATGATGGATAGATGCACTTTTATGATGGATAGATACACTTTTATGATGGATAGATGAACTGTTATGATGGATGGATGCACTTTTTTGATGGATGGATGCACTTTTATGATGGATAGATACACTTTTATGATGGATAGATGGATAGATGCACTTTTATGATGGATAGATGAACTGTTATGATGGATGGATGCACTTTTATGATGGATGGATGCACTTTTATGATGGATAGATGCACTTTTATGATGGATAGATACACTTTTATGATGGATAGATGAACTGTTATGATGGATGGATGCACTTTTTTGATGGATGGATGCACTTTTATGATGGATAGATACACTTTTATGATGGATAGATGGATAGATGCACTTTTATGATGGACGGATGCACTTTTATGATGGATAGATACACTTTTATGATGGATGGATAGATGGATAGATGCACTTTTATGATGGACGGATGCACTTTTATGATGGATAGATACACTTTTATGATGGATAGATGGATGGATGCACTTTTATGATGGATGGATGCACTTTTATGATGGATAGATACACTTTTATGATGGATAGATGGATAGATGCACTTTTATGATGGACGGATGCACTTTTATGATGGATAGATACACTTTTATGATGGATAGATGGATAGATGCACTTTTATGATGGACGGATGCACTTTTATGATGGATGGATGCACTTTAATGATGGATAGATGCACTTTTATGATGGATAGATGAACTGTTATGATGAACGAATGCACTTTTATGATGGATGGATGCACTTTAATGATGGATAGATGGATAGATGCACTTTTATGATGGACGGATGCACTTTTATGATGGATGGATGCACTTTAATGATGGATAGATGCACTTTTATGATGGATAGATGAACTGTTATGATGAACGAATGCACTTTTATGATGGATGGATGCACTTTAATGATGGATAGATGGATAGATGAACTGTTATGATGGATGGATGCACTTTTATGATGGATGGATGCACTTTAATGATGGATAGATGCACTTTTATGATGGATAGATGAACTGTTATGATGAACGAATGCACTTTTATGATGGATGGATGCACTTTAATGATGGATAGATGCACTTTTATGATGGATAGATGAACTGTTATGATGAACGAATGCACTTTTATGATGGATAGATTTTGTAATTAGTGTTTACAGCCCGAACTGTCTGCAGGGTGCTAGAGCTCACAGGGCCTGAGTTACATGAGTTTATAACCAAACAATCAAAAAGCGCCTCTTATTTTGGGGGTTATTACAGCTCAGACAACACACACTCACATGTTCATCACTTTAGCAGTGCTTTATGAAACTCCAGAGGGTTTCCTGTAAAATGACTCCAGTGTTGTGTGTTTATTTGAAATTTAGGGAGGCCAAATCCAGGTGGAAATGGTCCCACAGCAAAGGAGGTTAACAAACCATAAATACATTTAGCAAATATAAAAATACATTGCTAACAAATGCCTGATCTTTGATTTGTACAGTATTTTCTTAATTTAATCAGAAAACAAAGATTGAAATAAAAAATCCGTCAGAAATCATCCTAATCCTCAATTATTATCATTCTGATTATTGACGACGTTTGTGCTGCTTCATATTTACGAATAAATAGAAATCTTTTGCAGCATTATACATGTATTCACGTTCTCTTTCGGTCCCTTTAATGTGTCACTGCTGAATATAAAAGTATTAATTTCTCTTGAACTAATGACATTGTGTGTTTGTTGTGCAGGTGGTCTGGATATGATGTGTAAGTAATGCTCTTGGAGACCCAGGGGACGCCATGTCAGAAGAGGCGATCTCAGGGAGCGACCTGGAGCCCAGCCTTAACAGCGAGGAGGAAGAGGAGATGGAGGAGGAGGAGGAGGAGGATGATGGAGAGAATGATGGGGATGATGAGGAAGATGCAGGCGGTGAGTCATTTTATCATGCAAATACCTTTGAGTGTGAATTGATTAAAGGTGTACTATGTAAGTTTCCCGTCCGCTAGAGGTCGCCGGCTGCTGTGACACTTGTTCACACTGCAGTGAGAGGAAACGCTTCTGCAGAATAAAACCGCACGATATGATGTCATCGACAGGCCACGCCCTCACATGTAAAAGAGCATCCCACCATTTACAAATAGTCGGAAACATTTGGGATATTGAGTACTCACTACTGGCCTAGTTTACTGAAGAAATCTTACATAGTGCAGCTAAAAGCGTGTCATTATCGCTAATGTGTGCTTGTCTTTCTGTCTGTAAGTGAATTATTGATCACGTGGTGTTTCCTCTGAGCAGACCAGCTGGAGAGCCCGGAGGCCGAGGATCAGAGAGACCCGACCAGCCCCGCACCTACCTCACCTTTGTCCAGAGACTCCAGCCCTGACCGCTTGTCCCGGCCGCCCTCCCAACGCTCGTCCACCTCACGGACGTCGTCACGGCCCGGCTCTCAACCCGCGTCCAGCCCGGACAGCCGCAGCAACACGTCTGCCAACAGCAACACCAAGAAGAAGTCCAAAACCTCTAAACCTGCTCACTTGAGGAGGAACATCCGGTATGGAGCTTGATGTAATCATCGAGTGCGTTAGGTCCCGCCTACTTTTGTAGTGCTTTTGGTTCTGGAAGTATTTTTTTTCCCAATCATTCTTCCCATACACTAAAATTTACACAGCTCTTTTGGCTGCAACTCTCTGATTGGTGGAATTCTTTGTACAGCATCATGGGAAGTTTTTCGTTGCGAATCTGCTGTTAAATATGTTGAAATTTGGGGCCGAAATCGATTTTAACAAACAATATTTGGCCGATATTTGTCACTTGCCCTCTTATTTGAAATTTTGTCATTTAAAATAGTGTTTTGAAAGTAACAAAACTCAAAACATTACATAAACTTATAGCCTACTAGCTAGTTTATTGCTGCATTATCAAATAATTTCTAATGAACATACACTGGATCCTTTCAACATTCAGCAGGCCAACACACACACACACACACACACACATAAATATAATATATATATATATATATATAATATACACACAACAGAAAATATGAAATAAACAGTGCTAGTAAGTTTAATGTTAAATAACACTGCATATTCTTCACTGTATAAATTATAAGTTAACTTGTTTTGCACATAGCACTGGTGCTACAGAGGCTGAAAGTTTTGTAGCACAGCCCATAAAATTGTAGCACATGTATAAAACGTCTTGTTACCATGTCTGCAAAAAGTGCTATACAATACAAATATTAAAGAATAAAAATAATAATAACAATTATTATTATTGTTATATTTTACAGAAAACATAAATCATTAGAAAGGTCTAAGGTTTTATAATAAAATATTAAATTACGATAAAAAAAATGTGACTGTAATGTCTTAATTTGTGTCTTATTTTATCTTATGTACTCGCTGAGAAGTGATAGAAAACGCACTGCAGTAAATATATTGTTTTTATTAATCTGGTGCTATTATGCGCGGCTGGGTAAACGACTCTTGGGTTTACTGTGTGTGCGTCGCTTGAAGTTCATTTGTTGCCCTGATTGCACGCATATGCGCGAATACACTCGTATCCAAGATAAATCATCAACACCATCATCCCTTACATGTGTTTTATTGAACCAAATACATTGTAATACGCTAAAACACATATGCAGGTTACGCTTCTTCCTGAACAAATGCGCACCTGAGTCTGATTCACGTGAATCGCGGGACAGTTCGAGTGCCACCTCCTTCAGAGTCTCGGGTTCGGTGCGCACGAGCCTGTGATTGACAGCTTTTATTAGCAGTTTTTCATGCAAACCGTGCCGCTTTTCAAACTAAAATGCCAGTGACTCCATCTCACAGTGCATGCAGAGATAGAGCAGCATTTATTGCGATCCGATCGAGCCGCCCTGAACAGTGCTGCGCTTCATCTGCACATTTATTTATTTATTTAAAAATTGAAGCGATTTTCATAATTTCACCAAGACCAATCTCGATTTTGGTTTAATGTCAGTCAGTCGTGCAGCCCTAGATTAACCTCACACGAGCATAAAACAAATTCTCCCTTCACTCAAACGAGCTCTGTCTCACATGCTGAACTGTATCGCACGCGCTACTGGGGTAAATATATTCATCGCACACACCGATTTTTTTGTAGCACGTGCGACATATATGTCACTGTACAGCCCTGAAATGCATATATTATTATTACATTGAGACATAGCTCTTCTGTACAACAACAATCCTGTCACAATTACTTTGTTAAACTGAACTTTTATTTTGACGGGTTGCCGTGTGCTTCGAGTTCCTGTGTGTGTGTTTTGATATGACGATAGATTTTGTTGAATAAAACGGTAAAATGCTCATGAAGTGACTGGAGATGCATTTGTGTCTCATATTGAGGTGGCAGAGGCTGAAAAACACAGAGTTTCAGTGTGTGTGTGCGCGTCTTCATTCATTCACAGAGACAGAGAAACACGCAGGATTCATATTTAAACAATCTTTTTGGGGACTGGATGACTGGATTCTGTCTCCGTTGTCTGCGGAAATGAATCCTCATGAAAGTTTAGTCGAGAGTAGTGAGCGATTTATTTTTTTGTTTGTTGGTCTTTTGTTGTTTGATAAACATTGAAACACAGACGCAGCGCAGCAGGAATATGACATAATCTTGGATTATGCAGCAGATATTACAGCCTTCACGCAGTTCATTAATAAACCATCGGTTTGTTATATCGGCCTTTCTCATGATATAGCCGATATGCAGATGGTTGTAAATTGATAAAAATCGTGTGCATCCCTAGTTGAAATAATGCAAACTGATGTCCTCAATAAAAGCATCGATTAACCTCCATAGCTCACAGTTTTCAACCCAGTTCACTTCCCCAACCCAACTGTTGCTCTGTTCAATCCGGTTTGTTTTGTTACTGCCCACCAGACACGATAAGTATCCCACAACAGGAAATTATGTCTATCTAGTTTTCTATTTTGGTCATATTCTGGGTGGATTCGCCCACACTGAAGATCTCATTGGCCGGAAACCCACCCTGCGTGTTTGCTGATCACTTTACACTTACACTCATTTATCTTCCTGCTAATTGCATCTCTCCTCTCCGGCTTGCAGGAAGCTCCTTACGGAGCACCAGCTGGAAGCGGGAACCAAAGCCGCCCAGCAGGAGGAGCTTGAGAGACGGCGGCGTCTCGAACAGCAGCGGAAAGACTTCCCGCTTCACGCAGGTGAGACTCGCCTTGTTCCGCCCGCTCCTCCTTCTTAAGTGCTTGTGATGTAATGAATTAATCAGGTGTGTTGTGTCACTGCGGTCAGATCTGTCCACTGCAGTGCCGGGTCTCAAACAGGAAGTGATCTGTCTGGACAGCAGCGGAGATGAGGCCGAGGCTAAAGAAGCTCCGCCCCCTCAGCTACCCACCCTCAGAGATGGTAAACTCAACATACACACACTGTAATATACATACAAGCGTGGTACCGTGATCGCAATAAGTCCTTCCTCACTATTAAATATTCCACGCTCTACTGCTAGTGGGATTATAACAAAGTGGAAGCCATTGGGAACAACAGCAACTCAACCAAAAAGAGCGGGGTCAGCGCATGCTGAGGGTCACAGAGCGGGGTCAGCGCATGCTGAGGGTCACAGAAGTGGCCAACTTTCTGCAGAGTCAAGAGCTCCAGACCTCTGTGGCCTGCAGATGAGCTCAAGAACAGTGTGTAGAGCTTCATGGAATGGGTTTCCATGGCGGAGCAGCTCATCCAAGCCTCACATCACCAGTGCAGTGGGGTAAAGCGCGCCGCCACTGGACTCTAGAGCAGTGGAGACGTGTTCTCTGAGTGACCAATCACGCTTCTCTGTCTGACAATCCCATGGATGAGTCTGGGTTTGGCGGTTGCCAGGAGAACGGGACTTGCCTGACTGCATTGTGCCAAGTGTAAAGTTTGGTGGAGGGGGGATTATGGGGTGGGGTTGTTTTTCAGGGGTTAGTTCCAGTGAAAGGAACTCTCAATGCTTCACCAAGACAATATCAATCTCCCAATTTTGTGGGAACAGTTTGGGATGAGCTCCTGTCCCAACACGACTGGCCAGTGCACAAAGCGCCGCTCCATAAAGACATGGATGAGCGAGTTTGGTGTGGAGGAACTGTGGAGGTCGAGTCCTGACCTCAACCCGATAGAACACCTTTGGGATGAATTAGAGCGGAGACTGAGAGCCAGGCCTTCTCGTCCAACATCCCAAATGCGCTTCTAGAAGAATCCCCATAAACACACTCCTAAACCTTGAGGAAAGAAGAGCTGAAGCTGTGGGCGACTCCATATTAAACCCTACGGATTGAGAATGGGAAGGCAGGCGTCACAACACTTTTGGTGATTATAGTGTAAATCTCTAATATCTAGTTTGATATTCAGGTATCTTGATGTTTCTTTCTGTTCCAGATGTGATTGAGTTGAGTTCAGGTGATGAAGATGCCATGCGGATAAGCAGTGAGGAGGACAACAACGAAGATCGCTCGGTCACTCCCGGTGCAGAGGAGAGTAGCGGGTCTCATGTAAATGACACCGTCAATCTGCCAGATGCCCAGGGAAGAGTGCTGGTCAATATCAACCACCCTGGAGAAGAGGAGGACCTGTTCCTCGCCCCGCAGCTCGCAGGCGCTGTTAAACCACACCAGGTACACACATTTAATTAACATTTGTGACCAGTCACGGAAAGTAGGGACACAAGTCGGTTCTGGGGCATTTTGAGTTATTCACAGATTCTGAAAGTGTGATGAAGAAGAAGCTTTCCAACGATGTGTAAAGCATGGAAATCTGATAATATTTGGAGAAGTTGTGGCCATTTGAAAGTAGGCACTCAAAAAACCTTAATAGGGAGGAAATGACTTCGAAACATTTTGCAGTTCTCACCTGAGTGACAATAGGGCTCATTTACATCTCATTTAGATAAGCCATACCCCCTGTAAAGCTGCATGGTTGCATAGCAACGACAGACCCAACGGGATGCATTAGGACTTTTTGAACAGGATTCTGTGATAACCGTGATCATTTTGGTCACTATAATCATGAAATGAAATTCATGCCATTTCATCTCTAGTTATGATCAACTATTATAAACTAAAATCAACTATAATTATGTGTTTTTATAGTATAATATGCAAAGTACAATTTTCTATAAGAAAAAAATATAGAATTCTATATATTTTTTATATTTATTCTATATTTTGTTCTTTTCTCTGACATTTAAGGTTAACATAGGCCTACAAAGACTCTTTAGGTCTAAAACCTCTTCTTTTAGGTTTGGATAGTTGTTAATACAGCGTTCCCACAGCTTGGTTAACTTCAAATTCAAGAACCTCTCAAGGACTTTCCAGCTTTTTTTTTTTTGCATTTATTTTTGGCCATATGACAGAGGTCTGATATTCTATTTGTCATATTTCTGTTTTGCATAAAGCTAGGCACATCCTATACTGGATTCTAAAATGATCTGATATTAACTTTTGCATGGATTTAGGCTCATGTAACCAGTCTATTTTTGCAATATTTCACGGTGTGTCTGTGAAACGCTGAGGTATTGTATAGTTTTGTGTGCGCGTGAACATCATGGCAACGTACAACACAAAGTACCTCACGCGGGAAGCACTTAACATAACACGCAAATGCAAGTAACAAATGTAAATCAAGCATAGTCCACGAAGTGTAGGTGAAATAACACATTATCGGACCGGAGAGAATAATATGGAATTTCTTCCAGAAAACTTCTTGCACAAAATAAATTTAAGCACTTTCTAGGAGCTGTATGTATGTTTATTTTCAGTCATGTCGTTGTACACAGCCCTCTCTTTCTGCACAAGGGAAAGATGATCTTGCTGCTTCTTTACTGCTTCAGACTTTCTGTCATCTGGGAGGTTTGCACTCCGTATCAGCCGCTCGTTATTGCTTTAGCACTGCCAGCAGAGATCTGTGCGCGGCCAGCCACCAGGGTTGCCAGGTTTTCACAACAAAACCCACACAATTGCCACTCAAAACAAGCCCAAAACAAGCGTTTCAGGGGGGCTTCTCCGCATTTGGGGGGTAAAATATGTGTTTTTTTGGCCTACTAAAATTCGCATTCCCGGGGCTAAATATCACATAATTGGGGTCGCTTCAACCCGCGGACATGAAAACCAGCCCGCAGCAACAGTGTTGAAGTAGCCCAACCGCGGACTTGGCAACACTGAGCCACGCTTCCCTTGGAGGGCGGGGGCAATAACAAAAGAAACACGCCTCTGCTGCATGCTAGAATCTCCGAAAAACAAGCCGATTTCAACCTCAAAGTGTAAGCTTTTAAATATACCAATACTGCTGTCTCAAACACGGAGAGGCTTCTTCGTGATCTCAACTAACAGATTCGGCAAAAAAGCGAGAATCGCCAATTTTGAAAAAAAAAAAATGCTTCTTTCTTATTTTGCTCAAAGTTGTGCAGCCGACTTGTGTCCCTACTTTCTGTGACTGGTCACATTTTTCTAGTAATTTTCCGTTTTACTTGGACATGGAATCCATTTTCAATGTCTCTTCCTTTCTCTGTCAGATCGGAGGCATTCGTTTTCTGTATGATAACCTGGTGGAGTCTCTCGAGCGCTATAAGAGCAGCAGTGGCTTCGGCTGTATTCTGGCTCACAGTATGGGCCTGGGCAAAACCCTACAGGTCATCTCCTTTATCGACATCCTGCTGCGGCACACTGGAGCCAAAACGGTCCTCGCCATTGTACCTGTGAGTGTCCGAGCACCACAGACCACAGGGGTTGGATTAAGTTCTCCTGTTGGAGAGTTTTGTTTCTCATGTTTCCTCTCTTCTCCAGGTGAATACACTACAGAACTGGCTGGCTGAGTTTAATCTCTGGCTGCCTGCTGCTGAGTCCCTTCCCCCTGACGCAGATCCAGCCCAGGTTTTACCTCGAACCTTCAAGGTTCACATCCTCAATGATGAGCACAAGTATGAACGTCACGCCCGCTTTTATTCTGCACTCCAAAACATTAATATAGGCTGGATCCCAAATGGCACTCATGGTCTTCCTTTTGTCTGCTCTTTTAGTGAGGTAATGCTGCTTTGACTGCTGGGTAAAGTCCTTTAATGCTGCGTTCACACCGAGCGGGAATAGTGTCTGGATCGAGTGATTTCCATGTTAAGTCAATGTAAAGACGTGCGTCTGGAGGTCCTGCGGTGCGATAGATGTGTTTAGTGTGGCGTGATGGACGTCCAGTTCGCACTAATAGAGCGTCTGGAGTGAGTGATTTCCATGTTAAAGGGGTGATGAATTGAGAAATCAACTTTCCTTTCAGCCTTTGATATATAAGAATAAGAATATCCTAAGTCTCAGAGCTGAAAACGTCCTTGTTAGTCAAAGAAAAGCTGTTATTGACACCAGGCCCAGAAAACGAGAGATCTCAGAATATGTCGACCACTGACATCACCGCCTCAAGCCACGCCCACCGACTCGTGGAGTTAAACGGGTCGAGCAATAAACATGCGGTTCCAGCTCACGTGTGTAAGACATTGAGCGTTTGCTCGCTTCATTTAACCGCGGATTCGTTTGTAAACAAGACACAGGTGGAGACTGGATCTGCAGACATATTGAGATTAAAACACAACGCTGTGCTTCTGGATCCCACAGGAACGCTGCAACACACTGATGTGAGTAAAACATGTGTTTATGTGTGTTAGTATTGCATTGTTACAGATCGTTTGATATCTATTGATTACACACCTCAGCACGCGGTCACAGGCTGGAGCAGCTGTTATTGGTTCATTCGGGATCAGACTCGGACTTTACTTTTTTAATAGCCCATGTGTTTTTCAGCCTGTCGACGGGCTATCTTAAATAGTGAAATAACATTCCTTTCTTACATCATCTTACATCATTCATCTCATCCACCCGCCATTGACTGGAATGTCAACGTGCGTGCGTGTGTGCGTGCGTTGACGTTCCAGTGAATGGCGGGTGGAAGAGATTAATCTTTGTGTTTGTTTGATAAATATATTTAGCGAGTCCTGTGAGCGTTTCTCCAGACACTTTCAAAACAATCCCCACATGTACTGAGAGGAGCTGAAGCTCATTAAATATGCAAATATTATCCAATCCTAGCTGTGGGCGTTTACTTCCAAGTCTTCAGTGCGGCACGCCCATCAAAACCCAGCGTTTCTTCAGAGAGCCTCAAAACCAGGGCAGAGAATAGCCTATTATTGATTCATGATGATGTTTCTGAATGTAAAAACCACGTCAACGTCATAAGTTGACCTCAGACAACAGGATAAAACAATTCAAAAAGCCAGTTCATGACCCCTTTACGAGTCTGGAGTAGAGTTTAGATTCTCTGCCCGAGCCCGACCTTGGGGTCAGGCCGATATTTCCTGGCACTATCCTCGGGCCGGGCCCTTGATCTAGCATTTGTGTTTTTTTTAATCATTACTTTATTAGCCTAATTGGGTGGGCAGAAAGCTATGCCATAATCAGAAATATATATATATATATATTCTTAGCAAAGTAAGAACTAATACTACAACTAAGAAACCAATGTGTACAAAGTCAGGATTAGTCTAAAATGTGTGTTAAACTCACAGCACACTCAGTGATGAAGCGCAGCATTCTGAACAGAACCGCTCTGAGACGCCAGCGTCTGGAGTGAGTGATTTCCATGTTAAGTCAATGTAAAGACATGTCGACGCGCGTCTGGAGGTCCTGCGGCGCGATAGACGTGTTTAGTGTGCCGCGATGGACGCGATTTCGCCTCATTCACACGTCCAGTTTGCTGCGTTATGTGCAAGTGATTTTATTTTGTGCTTTTTGTGCATTCACACGTTTGAAGCGAATTTGCGTCTGACGCCCAAGTTGAAGAATCTGAACTTTGGCGTCTGTTCGTGCCTCGTTAACCAATCAGGAGCCTGCTTGTGATAAATGGCCGCAGACCTGCCCGCTCGATACTCACTCCGGTGCGGGACAACAGGTCATCAAACCTGGCGCGGGACAGGCGGAAGTACAGCTGAAAGCGGCCGTCATCGAGGCGCAGCTCCTGGAGCAAGTGGTGAAACTCGTCAAACTGGGTACACCTCCGGAGGGTCTGATGGACCCAAGTACGGCGACGCTGACCCCTATGACCCTGACCCCCTCTCCAGAGCGGTCACTCTCTCGATGAATGCTCCATCAACATCAGCCATCTTACAATCAGAAAACCGCCTAGCACTCGCCCCTCGCCTCGGACGCCCGATTTATACGTGCGTCCAATTCGCTGTGGACGCGCGAGTGGATTCAAAACGTCCAACTAGACATGATCGATGCGAATTTGACGCTCTATTCATGTTCGGTGTGAACGCAGCATAAAAAAGAACCTGCGGGCTCAGCTGAAGTGCGCATCGAGGGCGCATAGCAGCCACAAAATGGCCGCTTGCGGCAGCCATTGTGAGTCCCCAAGAGAGAGAGGGCATTTGGGATCCAGCCATTGTGAACCAAAGAAAGAGAGTGAATCTCACGAAAACTGTCAAGAACAGCTCTAGGTCTCGTTGCACCCCGAAAGAAGGAAAGAAATGGGAAATTATGTTTTGCATGTTGTTTATGTTGTGATGTTATTTGAATGATTAAGTACATTTCTATCCTGTTGTCATTACCATAGTTCTGTAGTTTTTTAGGAAAATTGTGTGTGTGTGTGTGTGTGTGTGTGTGTGTGTGTTGGATATCTTTGTCGATGATTTGAGTGTTTATCTGTAGTTCTGCTGAGGAACACACATGATCATATGTGTTGTTGAATGCACTGAAAGTCTCTTCCACCAAAATGCTGATGTGTTTCTCTCATGTGGACCAGAACCACAGTGGCCCGGGCTAAGGTGGTGGAGGACTGGACTCGTGGCGGCGGGGTGCTGCTAATGGGCTACGAGATGTACCGCCTGCTGTCTCTCAAAAAGAGCTTCGTGACCGGCCGCAAGAGGAAGTCCAAGAAACCCGCAGGTCCTGTAATCATTGACCTGGACGAGGAGGACCGCCAGCAAGAGCTCATGAAAGGTCTGTTGGGGTTTTGCGGGTGGAAAATGCAGGCCATCTACTCTATAACACGTGTGTGTCTCGTCTGTGATCTCCAGGGATTGAAAGAGCGCTTGCGCGGCCCGGTCCGGATGTGGTCATCTGTGATGAGGGCCACCGTATTAAAAACTGCCACGCCAGCACCTCCCAGGCCCTGAAGAACATCCGGTCTCGGCGGCGGGTGGTGCTGACCGGATACCCGCTGCAAAACAACCTGATCGAGTACTGGTGCATGGTGGATTTCGTCCGGCCCGATTTCCTCGGCACACGGCAGGAGTTTAGTAACATGTTCGAGCGGCCGATTCTGAACGGTCAGTGTATAGACAGCACACCACAGGACGTCCAGCTCATGAGGTACAGGAGTCACGTCCTACACAGTCTGCTGGAGGGCTTCGTGCAGAGGTGAGGGCTGAGAGATTCATCACATGCAGAATAAAAGCTTGTGTTTACTAATTTTTCTAATACACACTCACCTAAAGGATTATTAGGAACACCTGTTCAATTTCTCATTAATGCAATTATCTAATAAACCAATCACATGGCAGTTGCTTCAATGCATTTAGGGGTGTGGTCCTGGTCAAGACAATCTCCTGAACTCCAAACTGAATGTCGGAATGGGAAAGAAAGGGGATTTAAGCAATTTTGAGCGTGGCATGGTTGTTGGTGCCAGACGGGCCGGTCTGAGTATTTCACAATCTGCTCAGTTACTGGGATTTTCACGCACAACCATTTCTAGGGTTTACAAAGAATGGTGTGAAAAGGGAAACACATCCAGTATGGGGCCGTCCTGTGGGCCAAAATGCCTTGTTGATGCTAGAGGTCAGAGGAGAATGGGCCGACTGATTCAAGCTGATAGAAGAGCAACTTTGACTGAAATGACCACTCGTTACAACCGAGGTATGCAGCAAAGCATTTGTGAAGCCACAACACACACAACCTTGAGGCGGATGGGCTACAACAGCAGAAGACCCCACCGGGTACCACTCTTCTCCACTACAAATAGGAAAAAGAGGCTACAATTTGCACCAGCTCACCAAAATTGGACAGTTGAAGACTGGAAAAATGTTGCCTGGTCTGATGAGTCTGGATTTCTGTTGAGACGTTCAGATGGTAGAGTCAGAATTTGGCGTAAACAGAATGAGAACATGGATCCATCATGCCTTGTTACCACTGTGCAGGCTGGTGGTGGTGGTGTAATGGTGTGGGGGATGTTTTCTTGGCACACTTTAGGCCCCTTAGTGCCAATTGGGCATGGTTTAAATGCCACGGCCTACCTGAGCATTGTTTCTGACCATGTCCATCCCTTTATGACCAGCATGTGCCCATCCTCTGATGGCTACTTCCAGCAGGATAATGCCCCATGGCACAAAGCTCCAATCATTTCAAATTGGTTTCTTGAACATGACAATGAGTTCACTGGACTAAAATGGCCCCCACAGTCCCCAGATCTCAACCCAATAGAGCATCTTTGGGATGTGGTGGAGCGGGAGCTTCGTGCCCTGGATGTGCATCCCACAAATCTCCATCAACTGCAGGATGCTATCCTATCAATATGGGCCAACATTTCTAAAGAATGCTTTCAGCTCCTTGTTGAATCAATGCCACGTAGAATTAAGGCAGTTCTGAAGGCCAAAGGGGGTCAAACACAGTATTAGTGTGTGTTCCTAATAATCCTTTAGGTGAGTGTATATACATGCATGTGTGTGTGTTTATTTGTTTATATATATATATATATACACACACACACACATACAGTACAGTACACACAAATATATTATGTAAACATTCATTATTATTTTGGATGCGATTTAATAATTTTGACAGCATTCGTTGTTATTATTAAATATGTGTTGTTGTTATTAATAATTAGTATTTATTATTGTTTGTTGATTGTGAAAATGTATTATTATTTACTTATTATTGTATTATAATTTTAAAAATGTATTGTCTATATATTATTATTATTATTATAGGTTTTGTTGTTTTAATGGATATTTATTATTATATATTTATGATTATTATAATAGAAAATTAATATTTACATTTATTGTTAAGTATTTATTATTTTTATTTACTTAAATTTGTAAATAACTTCATAAATGTTGAATTTTTTTATTCAATGTATTTACATTTATTTATTAAATATTTATTGTTTACCTTATTATTGATAATAATGGATTTTCATTTACATATAATCTAATAATAATATGTAAATTATATGTAAATGAATATCCATTATATGAATAATAATGATAAATAAATGTAAACAATACAATTCCCAATAAATGTAAACATTAATATTCATTATAATATGTAAACAATAAATATTTAATAAGAAGAATAATGTAAATGATAAAATTTATGTAAAGAAAATTAAATAAAAAGAACATAATAATAATGTTTGTTCTTTTTATTGAATTTGTTTACATTTATTTAATCATTTACATTATTATTCTTCAATATTTTTATAATGTTGTTATTCTTATAAGAATATTCATTTATTTTCTACAATTTTTGCAGAGCTATGGCTCTGATTCTGTTTGAGTTTGAGTTGGACCAAAAATAAAGCTAATCAGTTTTCTATCTTCCCAGACGAGGTCATGATGTTCTCCAAACGCAGCTGCCCCCGAAAGAGGAGCATGTGATTCTGGTACGACTATCTCGCCTGCAGAGGGCGCTCTACACAGAGTTCATGAACCGCTTCAGGGAAGCCGGGAACACCGGATGGCTCGGACTCAACCCGCTTAAAGCTTTCTGTGTTTGCTGCAAGGTGCGGAGACCCCAAACACACACACATCTGGTGGTGAGTAGAGCTCGATGTGCTCACATCTTGTGTTGTGTCCTGTAGATCTGGAATCATCCGGACGTACTGTACGAAGCTCTGCAGAAGGAAAATCTGGCCAATGAGCAGGATCTTGACCTGGATGACCTCAACTCCACCAGCGGGACCCGCTGCTCCGCACCGGGAATGAAGGGCAAGTCTTCCGACCCTGCCAACAGTAAGATGACCATGGGACCCCTGAACCCCTTACAGGAGAAAGCCAACCAAGTCATCACCTATGAATGGGTAAAACCTTTATTTACTAATGATGATAACAATAATAAATATATCTGCAAGCAGCATTACCAGGGCCAAGCGCAAATAAGAAGACAAGACATGCCACAATGGCTGGGAGTGTCAGATAAACGGCAGCAATGAGCAATTAAACACATTTAAGATGATTTTAGGCAAAAAGGCTGAAAAATGCATTGTAGTCTATGGGAATATCATGTTTTGTTCTATTATAGCGCCACCAAGAGGCACAATCCTACCATTTTTTTATGTGTCCGCGGAGTGAGCCCATACATGTGTGTGTCAATTTTGGTGAAAATCTCTCATTCTGTTCTGGAGTTATAGACATTTATATGAAAAAACACGTAAAAAATGACTGACACCTGACTTTGATTGGATTTTACTCCCCCTTATGTGGCGTTCACACCGGACGCGATTCGCGCGAAGGTGGACGCTTGAACATTTTGAATTTACTCGCTTCATTCGTGCGTGAAATTTGCGTGTGACAACTACACAACAGACGCGAATTCGCGTCATGGGAGGGGCTTCTATATGAGCCTATATGAGCCAGCTCGCCTCGGTCACTTGACGTCTTTTTTGTAAAAAATACTACTATTAATGTGTGACAAAACGTAGTTTAAAGACTTTTTCAGGCGATAATATAGTTGTTTAAAGCTCAAATCTGTGGTTAATTTATAAAAAGAGCCTATTTGAGCATTTTATCTGGCGTTTTCGGAGTTGTGAGATCCAGGCGATCAGTGGCATTCCGCTCTCGTTTACCCGGCGAGACCCGCCTTTCCTCGGCTAGTCCTTCTCACATTTGCCGCTGGCTCTGGCTCTTTTTTTCTGCTCCAGTCTCGTTGTGAAATGGCTCACTTGGCTCACAATGGCTCACTTTCTTCCAAGCAAGATCCTTTTAATTCCTGTTCCTGTAGTGATAGGATGATGTATCAACAGCTCCGGGTATCCACATACGGCCACGATTATCTTGTCCTCCATTGTTGTTGGGATTTCTGCCTCCGCTTGTAAATGCGTCACTACTAGAGCAAGCTCGTGATTGGTTAACGCGGCGCGAAATATCCGTCAGAGTTCAGATTTTTCAACTTGAGCGATTCAAAACGCTCAATTCGCGTCGCCTCAATCGCGTGAATCTCGCCGCAGAATGCCGTTTTGCGTCTCTGCATTGACTTAACATGTAAATCACTCGCGCGAATCGCGTCCGGTGTGAACGCACCTTTACTATCAATATTTTGACATTTGGGCATTAGCGTTTAGCTATCGACCTATGTTTCTGAACTCCTGACGCTGGTTTCGTCTCGATCAGACTAGCTGTTTCGAAGATATCAGCTAATGGTTTTTAATAGCTAAATTACAATGCTGCACAAACCGTTACGCCAAAACCTGGTATCGTTGGACTCAGCAAGGATTTAGGAGACAAAAAAACTTACTCCCATGAAAATAAGTCAACCACACCCAAAGTTATAAGCATTTGGAGAGAAAAAAATCATCCACTAGGTGGCGCTGTTTCAGAACATCTCAGGCTCCTTCAGGGCATCGTGCTGATGACCCATACCGAGTTTCGTAACAATCCGTTCATGCGTTCATTAAATACAGCATTTTAGCACATAATTCAAAATGGCCGATTTGGTAAAATTGGATATCAATGATTTTTGGACAAACGGTTCAGAAGTTATAAGCAAAAATAGCCATTTTCCGTATCTCCGGACCAGTAGGTGGCGCTGTGCCGAAACGCTGCATGTTGCCTCAGGTCATGCTTGTGATGACATGTACCAAGTTTGGTTTGAATACGATAAAGCGTTGCGGAGATATAGCCTTAAGTGTATTTTCACAACTGCTATGTCAAATTTATTTGCGCGATTATCGTAAAAAATTTGACGAATCAACTTGACTCTAATATTGTTTTGTCAGCACCGTCTGAAGATGATCTGGTTCAATTTTAGTGAAAATCAGAGCAACAGCCTAGGAGGAGTTCGCAAAAGTAGGTTTTTCGGAAAATTCAAAATGGCGGAAAATGGCGTCATAGGGTGCAATCATAAACATGAGTGAAACTTTGGACAGGTGGTGGCGCTAGAGGGATTGAGTTAGAGACTCCAAAATTGGTGTGGTTAATGTTGGGTCAGTCCTCTATCTGTGTGCCAAATGTCATAACTGTCACGCAAGCGGTTCTATGGGCTGGCATAGACTCCAATGGCGGATTAATAAGAAATCTAACAGCTTCAATAGGAGCCGTCGCATCTTCAGTGCTTGGCCCCTGATTATTATAGTCATATATGTATAGACACTGACCAGACTTAACATTATGAGCACTGACCGGTCATCACCTGTTAGTGGGTGGGGTATATTAGGCAGCAAGTGAACATGTTGTCCTCAGAGTTGATGTGTATGAAGCAGGAGAAATGGGCAAGCGTAAGGATTTGAGTGAGTTTGGGCCAGATTGTGACGGCTAGACGACTGGGTCAGAGCATCTCCAGAACTGCAGCTCTTGTGGGGTGTTCCCGGTCTGCAGTGGTCAGTCTCTATCAAAACAGTGGAGCACCGGCCACAGGGTCATGGGCGGCCGAGGCTCATTGATGCCCGTGGGAACAGTTCATATGCAAATGTTGATGGTTGTATGTTAATGAGCTCATGGATATGATGTAATTCGTTTTAGGCAAAAGACATCATGACCAACTACCAGACGGGTGTTCTGGAGAACTCGGCCAAGATGGTTCTGCTTTTCCACCTGATTGATGACAGCGTCAGCCGAGGAGATAAGATACTGGTGTTCAGGTGGGAAATCTGTTCCTGACCCATCAGTCCTGCTGTTTCATGCTAACATCAACGCTCACACTGGTTCATTTATCTGTGTGTGTTATTCTTACAGTCAGAGTTTATCAACGCTCACAGTTATTGAAGATTTCCTGAGTCGGCGGCCCATGCCGATCCAAACAGAAACTGGGACACACAACTGGATCCGGAACATCAATTACTACAGTGAGTCCGCAAGCGTCTGGGGTTATTACCGCTAGCTAAAATTAAACACTAAACCATACGTTTTTAAACTTGTTCCAGCTAGTTTGACAGGGTAACATTTTTTCATTAAGTTTGAAGTACTAAAATACCTAAGACTAGAAAAATAATAACTGTATAGATATATATATTTTTTTAAAAACAATAAAAAATGGCAAAAACACAACAAAATGACTACAATTTTAAAGGAACACGCCACTATTTTTGCTCATTCTCCGACTAGAGTTAGGACTTTTAGCATAGCTTAGCATAGATCATTGAATCTGATTAGACCGTTAGCATCTCTCTTGATCTGATATTACGCAGCGGCTGAAAATAGTCCCAGCGCTCCCTGTGTGAGCCGGTCGTCCCGTTGGTTATGTCGACTGAAGTTAGCCTATTTTCAGGCGCTGTGTGATATCATTGCGCCGCTGCACTCATGGGGCGGCTCACAGCTCTTGATTATTACGCAGGAATGAGAGTATAGTTCCTGCCATATCGGCCTAGAACATCACAACTTCTCATTTTCCGTCGGTCTTAGCACACGATGAACGACAGAAGAGTCTCGTTTTAAAGAGGAGAAATATCAACACTCTTTGGTCATTTTTGAGAGAGATGCTAACGGGCTAATCAGATTCAATGATCTATGCTAAGCTATGCTAACAGTGCAGACCCGGAGATCGGCTGAATGAAAACGGTCAAACTCAACTGTTCAACTCTAGGGGAGGCGGAGAATTAGACTATTTTCAAAAACAGTGTTTTGTTCCTTTTAATTAAATTTATAGTTTGTTAATATTTTTTATTAGATTTATTTTAATATTTTCAGTTATCACCATAATAGCATATCATTGATACTAAAATAATAATAATCTGTAAA
Source organism: Romanogobio albipinnatus (assembly GCA_023566225.1). NCBI lineage: Eukaryota > Metazoa > Chordata > Actinopteri > Cypriniformes > Gobionidae > Romanogobio > Romanogobio albipinnatus. Next base: position 1,345,030 of record CM042263.1, read on the forward strand.
ATGCATTAAGATGATATACATTTTTAGTTATAATTTAAGAATTTTATAATTAAAGTGTGATTTTAAATTATAATGTTAATATCAGAGAAATATTAATACAATTATTATTAACAATTTAAACGTTTTAGCAATGCATTTCAAAATAATTATTCTAATAATTATTAGTCCAAAAAACTTTTTGTACAGTACCAGTGAAACGTTTGGAAACTGTACTATTTTGACTTCTGCTCACAGAGGCTGCATTTATGTTATTAAAAATACAAAAAAAGCAGTAATATTGTGAAATATTATTAAAATGTAAAAACTTTTTTTCTATGTGAATATATTTTAAAATGCAATTTATTTCTGTGATTCAAAGCTGAATTTATCGTCACGTGAGAAATCATTCTAATATGATGATCTGAGCTCAAGACACATTTATGATTATTATCAGTGTTTTTCAGGATTATTTAATGAATATAAAGTTCAAAAGAACAGCATTTATCTGAAATATGAAGCATTGTACCACCGTTCAACAGTTTTGGGTCGGTAAGAATTATTATTATTATTATTTTGGGGGGAAATAACTTAAAGAAATTAATACATTTATTAATCAAGGACGCATTAAATTGATCAAGTGACAGTATAGACATTAATAATGTTGCAAAAGCTAAAATATTTCAGATAAATACTGTTCTTTTGAACTTTATATTCATTAAATAATCCTGAAAAAACACTGATAATAATCATAAATGTGTCTTGAGCTCAGATCATCATATTAGAATGATTTCTGAAGGATCATGTGACGATAAATTCAGCTTTGAATCACAGAAATAAATTGCATTTTAAAATATATTCACATAGAAAACAGTTATTTTAAATTGTAAAAATATTTCACAATATTACTGATATTTTGGATCAAATAAATGCAGCCTCGGTGAGATTAACAGACTATTAATTTCTGAGCTTTGACGTGTTTTAGAGTGTGTGTTCTTCGCTCGTGTCTCCTCTGCAGGGTTGGATGGGAGCACATCAGCTTCAGAGAGAGAAAGACTCATCAACCAGTTCAACGACCCGGCGAACAACCAGGCCTGGGTCTTCCTGCTGTCCACCAGGTGAAGAACACGCATGTGACAACACGCCACATCGCATGACGAGGGCCGGACTAACAGGCTGCTGTATTTACAGGGCTGGCTGTTTGGGGGTGAATCTGATTGGTGCCAACCGCGTGGTGGTTTTCGACGCCTCTTGGAACCCGTGTCACGACGCCCAGGCCGTCTGCCGCGTGTATCGCTACGGCCAGCACAAGCCTTGCCACATCTACCGGCTGGTGTGCGACTTCACCCTGGAGAAGAAGATCTACGACCGTCAGGTGTCCAAGCAGGGCATGTCTGGTGAGAGAGGGCGGGGCCTGTGTTTTGTGTCTCGCTGTTTTGAACCGTTCTGACGTTTATGGTTGTGTGTTGGGCAGATCGAGTAGTGGACGATTTGAACCCTGTCCTCACCTTCACGCGGAAGGAAGTGGAGTCGCTGTTGCACTTTGTAGAGGAGGAGCCTGATACCAGCCAATCAGAGCTGGTCCCTAGTGAGGAGATGGAAATCGTCATTAAACAAGCCTGTCTGTTTTACCCAGACCTCCTAACCAAGGTAATTTCTCAGTCTGCTTTAATAGTTTTAAAACGTGACTATTCTAAAATATATCCTGTGACGAACTATGTGAACGTTAAGCTCATGAATATTAATTGATTTGCAACCATTTTTTCAGTTCTGGCAAAATAACTACTATGGTCTAGGCCAGGGGTGTCCAAAGTCCGGCCCGGGGATGAATTTCAAACGGCCCGCTGCGTGTCTATTAAAATATATGTGGCCACTGATAATCAGTCCCTCCAGAAAAATGCGGCTTTTTTTTGTGATTGTTGCGGCAAAAATCCTTGATTATGCGGCATGTTTTCTTAAAAAATGCGATGAATAATGCGGGATATTTATGCAATTTTATGCGATGAAATTGCGGGAACTTGCAAAAACTGCGGTTTGATGAAAAAGAGAAAAAAAAGCACTACATCACAGAAAGTGCTGGAATATTTAAGTTCTCATCTTGTTTTATTGAAGACCTTAATAAACACACGGCTCACATTTACAACACATTGAGTCAAACAAGTTCTGCAGCTTTACAAAAGGAATATGCTACAACTTCTGAAGAAATGAATAAATAACTTCCTGTTTTACAGACATTTGAGTGCTTCCAATGCACAAAGTGCAATCTCTTAAAGGGTTAGTTCACCCAGAAATGTAAACTCTGTCATGAATGACGTCCCCTCATGTTGTTGGACACAAATAAAGATATTTTAGTGTAAATCCAATGGCTCAGAAAGGCCTCCATTGGCACAATGTACACTCTCAAGACCCATAAAAGGTACTAAAGATGTCGTTACAAAACCCATCTCACTACAGTGGTTCTACAATAACTTTATGAAGCAACGATAAAAGTTATTGTGTGCAAAAAAAAACTAAATAACGACTAATATAGTGATGACCGATTTCAGAATCAGTGAGTCGATTCTTGATTCGGATCGCGGGTCAAACTCCTGAAATACGTGACTTTGGCGATCCGAACCGCTGAATCGACTCATTGATTTAAACGCTTCAAACCGCTGAATCGACTCACTGATTCATAACGCTCTGAACCGCTGAATCGACTCACTGATTCATAACGCTCTGAACCGCTGAATCGACTCACTGATTCATAACGCTCCAAACCGCTTTATCGACTCACTGATTCATAACGCTCTGAACCGCTGAATCGACTCACTGATTCATAACGCTCCAAACCACTGAATCGACTCACTGATTCATAACGCTCCAAACCACTGAATCGACTCACTGATTCATAACGCTCCAAACCACTGAATCGACTCACTGATTCATAACGCTCCAAACCACTGAATCGACTCACTGACTCATAACGCTCTGAAGCTTCATGATGCTGTTCTGAAACTGCTTTGCTCTTTTGCTGTTATTTATGTTGGCAAATGGGAGTTTGCGCTTCATCATGGTTTCACTGGTATCTATGGTTTCTCCGCGGGGTTTGCAGCTTTTCGATGACTTTCACGTCGGGTAATTACGTCACTTCAAAGCGTTCCCATGGCAACAGGGGGAAATGGCTGCTCTTGTGTGAAGTAAACAAACATTTTTCAACTTTCTGCTAATATATATGTGACTTTTTTTGCAATGAAAATGCGGGGATTATGAAATCATGCTAGCCCCGCATATTTTGCATGCGGAAATAGGCAATTTATGCGGCGAAAGTGCGGCGTATTTGAAAAAATGCGGCCCCCGCATGAATATGCGGACTTTGGCTGATTATGCGTTAAATCACGCGATCGCATAATCACGTTTTTCTGGAGGGACTGGATAATTAGCAAATTATGCATTTTCACGATGTCAACACAAGGTGGCAGTTCTAGACTTTAGGCCAGGGAAACAGCGCTACTCTCGAGCTCTGACTCTGAACAAATGTGAGTGTGTGTATGTATATATATATATATATAATAGAAAGGGGGGCCGGCCCCCGGGTATGTCCACAACATCAAATCTGGCCCCCTTTTAAAAAAGTTTGGACACCCCTAGTCTAGGCTTATCTCATGAATATGGATTATATTGTGCTGATGTCACTCCTGTACTAATATCTCTCTGTTTTCTACACCAGCAACCGTTCCATCACGAGTCTCTCCTGATGGACCGCAAGGACTTGAAATTGACCAAAGCAGAAAAGAGAGCAGCCAAGAAGAGCTATGAGGATGAGAAGCGGGCGTCTGTGCCGTATCAGCGGCCCTCTTACGCACATTACTACCCGGCTAGTGACCAGAGACTCACTAATATCCCTGCCTTCAGCCAGAGGAACTGGTGGGTCAGGAACGCCTCAATGTAGGGATGCTCTGTTGTGTTTGAGTCTGAAATGCTTACCCAAACATTCTTTTGTCAGGCGGCCACCCCCTCATTTAGAAGAGAAACCAGTCGCAAGCGTGAGGCCAGTTCAGTCCACGCCCATTCCCATGATGCCCCGACAGGTTCCCATGGGCATCCCCAGTTCAAGCGCAGGATTCCCCGTCAACTACCTGCAAAAGGCCGGCGTTTACGTTCAGCGTGTGGTCACCACCACTGGTACAGACCTTTCACTCGCAGTGCATGATGCGTCTGAGCTCTCTCAGGTTCGGTTCTTCATGGTTTCTTTGCTCCTCAGATATTGTGATCCCAGGGTCCAACAGCAGCACAGATGTCCAAGCCCGAATCGGTGCAGGGGAGAGTATTCACGTTATCCGAGGATCCAAAGGTACCTCAGTTTTAGAGAACTGTTGAGATCGTTGACTACACTGTACTGTTGGTAAGGGTTATTTGCTTCATATTCTGTCATTGGCGCTGCAGGCACATACATTAGGACCAATGACGGGAGGATATTTGCCATCCGCTCTGGAAAGCCAAGACCACCTGAAGGAGGAGCCACAGCTTCAAGAGGTATACATTTTTCGTTTTGCAATTTTCCTGTTTTAACCTTGAGACCCCGTTTTATAGTCAGTCAATAGGCATGGGCGGAGATACCCCCTTTCCCACCGAGGCGGTGCTGGTTCAGAGAATCGGTTCCCAAAGCACCAGGAGAAGTGGTTCTTAAGTAGCACCGGATCATTGCTGGTCTAGAAGTAAGAGCCGCATGCGTCAGGGGCTGGGGGCGGGGTTACCCTGACCAACAAGACCAACACAAACTTGTGACCGCCATTGTTGAAACAGCAGCTAATGGAGCTAACAGCTGCTGGATTGTAATCTTCGTCTACACTGTTGGGGTAACAGCTTAGGACCCAGGACCAGTAGTGAAAAATGAAGACCAAGAGTCAGGAGTTAGATTAATTAAAGAAAAATTTACTGAAGAATAGTTTGCAGTTTCATCAGCAGAAGCAGCTTCAAGTCTCACAAGGAGTTCGTAGGCCGCGCTCCCTCTAACAGTCTCCCCGCCTCCGCCTAACAAGCATACAATTTCTGAACAGTTACCGTATTTCCTCAAATAAAAGCCTGTAGTCAACTAAACGCCGGGGCCGGGGGCGTGGCCAGCACGGTCATTAAAGGCCGGTCTCAAATTAAGGCCGGGGGAAAATTATTTCCTTTCCTTTCATGTGCATTCAAGTTCAGCGTAATGTACAGTAGGGTTATGCCGGAGGAGCGAAACCATCGTGGCCATCGCGAGTGCGACGCACACTAATCCTGCTCTCTTCTACACTGAACCTAAACACTTCGCAGGGATTGCTCTGTGAATTAAATGGAGAATATAACTGATCATATCTGCTATTTTAAACACTGCAGTCTATGAGAGATGTGACGTGTGTTAGTCTGTGAAAGCTACACAAATATTGATCTGGACAATCTCTGAGCCTCTTGTCTTTATTACACATCTTACTCTGCATTTAACTTAAACTATTTTATTTTGTACAAGAAAACAGCACAGGCTTCAAAATAAATTATGTTATTGAAATATTGTAAAGTGGTCATTTGAAATACTCGAACGAACATTTAAAAAACAATATGCAAAATCAAAATTGAATAGCTCCATAACGGATTGAGAAAAGTGCGCGCATTAGTTGGGTTAGAAAAATAACGAAATTATAGTTTTTTTAAGTAGAAAATAATATTTATGTAAAGAGATGTATATTAAAATAAAAAGTGCTTAAAGGAACACAACTCTTCTTAAGTGGAAGCTTTTTCCTCATGTGGAATATAGAAAGCACATCAGTTGGGTTGAGTCTATAAAACACGAAACAACAACAAATATATCAGAAAAGCCTTTCTTTAAAGTGAATTTCGTTTTGTATAAATTGTATCTTAATTTTAGTCTATGATTTATAAACCAAATTGCCCGGATTTAATAAATAACAAGCAAATAGCCTCTAACAGACAATGACATGAGGTGGAGCGCGATCAACGGCTTAAATGAACAACTAGAAAAGGAAAAATAAACTTTAGTCCGGGGCAGCCCTTAGTGTTTATTTCAGACGGGCCTATATTTGATCCAGCAGGGCACAGAGGGAGTTCTGGGTTGAGCGGCGGTGCTGAGCGGAAAGAGCTTCAGAAATGAACGGATCTCCAGAAAGACGCTTGATCTCCACTGGAGGAAATATTACCGCTCTTTCAACACACACACAGTCACAATATGACCTCATGTATGTTTTAAAAACACAATTCAACTTATAAATAATACTTTTTAATGGGACACTTAAAATGTTTATTACAAATAAATTATTAAATTCTACAAATGAACAAAAAATTGCATTGCATTTGCAATCCTTTGAAACCACTCCACTCCCAGCGCCCCTGATGATATCTGTCCTCTGGAGCGCTATCGCTTTTCATTTAAAACGGTTCATTTAAAACAATTATTTTTTTCAAATAGATGGAATTCGAAATACAGGCCTGCCCCTAATAAAAGCCAGTGACCTTCTGCAGTTCAGGTGAATAAAGGCCTGGCTTTTATCTGAGGAAATACGGTATACTGTTTTCAAGGTCTAGCCACGTCATTACTGCCATGTTGAATGATTCTGATTGGCAGAGAAAATGCACAGTCACAGTAAATTTCCACGCAAGGATAGACAGCAGAGCATATCACTAAAATGGGTAGACTAGTTGTCGCCCCATGACTAGATTTAGATCACAATGACCCAGGAGGTTGCAGAAAGGCGTCTTCAGGTCTCGTGTCGTGTGCAGAAAACGTCCATCTTCAATATTGGCTCTGCACCGATCATGCAACGCACACACAAAAGCACTGGGGTATATCGCACTCTAGTTAGTGTCAGCGGATCCTGACATTTATCAAACGAACACACAATACCTAAACAAAGATACAGCCATTGCTCTCCTTCGCCAGAGAGAGACAGGCATGCTAGATATTCTTTTATTCTTTAAGGACTGAATATATGAACATTGAGATGGATGGGTGTATAAAAGAGGAGAAACTGGTATCTGCCCCTTCAACACAGATGAGGGCGAGCTGCACGAATGCGTTGGATTCGCGGTGTTTTGATGCCGATGTCGGATCGTAAAGCCGTGAGCATCAATAGTAACGCAACGCTCGCCATTGTTGATGGAAGGCTTGTTGGAGATGTGCAGACCGATCGCCGTAAGACATCAGAGTACAGCGAGAGCACACGAGTCCTTATGCTGCGTTCACACCAAACGCGAATAGAGCGTCTGGCGCGAGTGATTTCAATGTTAACGCAATGGAAAGGCGCACGTTTACAGACGTCTGGAGGGCCTGCGGCGCGATAGACGTGAATAGAGAGTATTGGGTGTTTTTTGTGCATTCACGTGTTCGAAGCAAATTTTAACTTCGGCGTCAATTCGCGCCACGTTAACCAATCAGGAGCCTGCTCCCTGTTGTCACGTGGTGAAGTGACAACGAGAAACCCCGCGCAATTAAAAACACTGTTATTGTGTCACAAACTGTAGTTTTAAGAGTTTTCCAGGTGAGAATGTAGTTGTTTAAAGCTCAAATCTGTGGTTTATTTATAAAGGGAGCTCCTCTCTGAACATGTGATCTGGGGCCAATACCATGAAGCCGGTTTAGCTGGCTAGCCAGATATGTTTAAGCTTAATTTGTGCCAATCCTGGGTTTTAGGGACCATTAAAGAGGTTTGGCTTTATCTCCATAGTAACTTGCGCTCCACGGCTAACCTGCTCCAGGACAGGCTATGTTCTGGATACGAGAACTCAAACTGAAATTAGACCAATCAGCTGTGAGCAAAGTGACATCTCTGATGCAATGAAGCCACTCCCCCTGTTTCTACTCCACATTAACGCTCACTGCATAGCAAATGGTTTTAAAGACTAAAGCGTCTGGCTTTTAACAATGCTTATTTATAATAATAATAATTTTAAATGGATTATTTATGTAATTATTATACCCTCAATCAATTAAACATGTATCATTTGAGTTAATCAATCATTAATAGGCACATCGTTAAAATTAATATAATTAGCCTATATAAAAGGTCATACAAATAAGCTTTAAAATCAATAAATAAAGCTTTAGAAATGACTACATGTGCTTAAATGTTCAACTCTCTCTCTATATCAACTAAACTCACTTCAGAACTTTTACTTGCACTAAAGTAAGATTTTTCATTAAGTTGATCTCTTGCACAGACGGCTCTTTTCTTCTTCCTGTGTAAATTTGTTTAAATTCTTAATATTTTCAATCTTGTAATATTCTGCAGAAGAGAGAAATTAATCTCGCTGCTTCTCTCAGCTTCACTGATCCACAGCGTGTGATTGGCTGTTCACTGCTGATGTCACAGCTAAACTCCGGATCAAAGCCTGATGATCAGCATCATGGGACCAACAAAGCCTGAGTAGATTGGTTTGGTTTTGTCAACTCGAAACTAATCCTGTAACCCTGAGTTTGTTAAACTACCATCATGGTACAGGCCCCAGGTGTGTGTGGAGCTGAACATGTGATCTGGTGTGTGTGGAGCTGAACATGTGATCTGGTGTGTGTGGAGTTGAGCATGTGATCTGGTGTGTGTGGAGTTGAACATGTGATCTGGTGTGTGTGGAGTTGAGCATGTGATCTGGTGTGTGTGGAGCTGAACATGTGATCTGGTGTGTGTGGAGCTGAACATGTGATCTGGTGTGTGTGGAGCTGAACATGTGATCTGGTGTGTGTGGAGCTGAACATGTGATCTGGTGTGTGTGAGCTCCAGTGGATCAGGTGCTCAGTGCTCATTAACCCCGGCGAGAGCAGCCTTTCCTCGGCCAGTCCTTCAGCCGCTGGCTCTGGTGTCTCTGTGGCGTCTCCAGCTATAATTCGTCTTGTGTTGATCTAACGGTCGATCTTTGCTCTCATGGATCTATAATTTGTTCCCTGGCGAATCGTTTAGGCTGAGGGCAAAGAGAAGTTTCATCACTTTTTTATTTTTAGGCTATAACTTTACGTTAGCATTGTAGCCGACTAGCGCTGACTTTGAATGTTTGACTGAATTGTTTGCTTTATTTCATGTGTAGCTTCTTATACCTTTCACTTATAATTTTGTGTTATTGATCAAACATAAACATTGTGATAATGTAATCACAGTGATAATCATATTGTCTGAAGCAGATATTAATATACAGATTTTCTCCTCATTGTTGTCACTACTAGAGCAAGCTCCTGATTGGTTAACGCGGCGCGAATATCCGCCAAAGTTCAGATTTTTCAACTCGGGTGATTCGCAGCATTCGTGCCGTTTCATTTGCGCGAATCGCACCGCAGAATGTCTATTCACGTCTTTGCATTGACTTGACATGTCAATCACTCGCGCGAATCGCGTCATTCGCGTCCGGTGTGAACGCACCATTTGAAGGCTCGTCAGTCGAACCAACTCGGAACCGGCTCTGAACTAGCACCGGATCATGCTGGTGGAAAAGGGGTGTGAGTAATTGTCCCATGCCTCACTCAATTGCATGGGGCCGAAGAGTTGTTTTGCTAATGGATCAACCCTTTACTGGGGATTGAACCTAAGATCTTTCATTCTTCTGCATCAACATAAACTAACCAAATCTCTCTTGTTCCCCTCACAGCGGATTCCGGCCCTACCTTGCATTCTGTCAGTAATGGTCGTGCGTCTCCTCAAGAGCCGAAGCGCTTAACCCCCGAGGCTCCGCCTCGCCCTTCGCCCCAAGACAGTCCTGAGCTCCTCCGGGAATTCCATAGCAGCAAAGAACCGGTTTCTTCAGTCGAGAACTTGCTGTCTTCGGGAACACCCGAACCCTCGGGAGCGGACCGACCCCTCCAGCACCCAGTTTGCTTCCCCGACCAGCACCCGCACCGCCAGCTCAGCAACGACATCGCATCATCAATGGACGTTCAAAGTTTGAAGCGGAAGCTTTTGGAAAGTCGGAAACAGCCCGGCGGCAAACGGACCTCAGCGTCAACCGGTGCACCGGGGAGTTACCCGGGATTTCCTCTAAGCAGTGGGTTCGGGTTTACGCCCATGGGGCTGAACCCTGCCTTACTAGGCGCCCTGGGTCACATGACTCCATCCTCACTCGGGAGCAGGTCGCACCTCCTACAGCAAGCCGGTCAGGCTCTGGGCGACCTACATGCAATGTTCCCCACGGAGCCGCTCGGACTCGGCCCGTCCAACAGCACGCTTTCCCCGACGTGCTCGACCAACACCACATCCTCCAGCCACGCTGGAATGCTAGCCTCGTCTTCTTCATCCTCAGTGCCCTGTTCGTCATCTTCCTCCACTTCCTCCTCGCTCCCACCCTTCCTGATGAACCCCGGCATGGCGAGCATGCTCTCTAGCTTCCCGGTACCATTTTCCCAGCCGCTGTTCCCAGGATCCCTACACCCGAGAGGCCTGTCCTCTACGCCGACCTCCAACTCCTCCGGTTTCCTCTCGTCCTCCGGCCTGCTGGGGGCAGCGTTCAGCCGTCCCGACGCGCACCACTCGCTCGCGGAAAACGGCGGGAGCAGCTCGGACGACGATGTCATAGAGGTGATGGGCCAGTGATTGGCTGCTTCGGATTCCATAGAATCCTATCGGACGGAGCTGAAATCCTATAAATCCAAATGCTGAATATGCATGGAGTTCGGAAAGGCGGTTATATGTTTTTCGTTAGCGTTAAGGGACCAGCGCACAGGGCTAACTCGACGAGCCCTAGTCATATCTGGCTCTCGCGAGGGCCTGGACACGGACCTGCCGAACTTGAGATGGCGTAAATGTGATTGGTTTGCATTCGTAAGAGATGACTGTAGACTTAGCCATTCGCTAGACCTCGTAGCATCACTTGGAATGAAAAACGAAAAAAAAAAACATGTGACTTTTTTTTATTGTTATAATTGTAAGTACTACTATTACTTTTGTAAACGGTGGTCCTACATGAATGCTCATTGAAAATCGCAGAGGGGGGGGTAACAGTCGAATCGTAGAGCGACAGAAGCCATGCCTAGCATTAGCACCGTGAGACCTTTTTGCTTTCCTTTAAGACGACGAAACAAAAAAACAAGGAAAACCTTAAAAACTCGAATGTATTTTCATGTTAGCCTTTAAAATTGGGTGGCGGGGGTTTAGTGCGTTTAGTTCGATATTAGCCTTAAAGCAGACAAACGGATCTGTGTTCTCGTTCAATTGCGTAGCAAACGAATCCATTCGTCGTCATCCATCTTACGAATGTGTAGACTGTTAAGCGAAACCCCACTAGCCGCCATTTTCTAAATTAGCGCTTCGCATCAGTTCCATCCGTGTTGGGCCACAGTCATGACCAAAGTGTTCGTTGGGCTGTTTTCTCGATGTGTTCGTGTTCATGTTGAATTGTACGCGCGCTGGTTGACCTGTGACTGACGAATCCCTCAGCCAATAACACTGTTCATTCTCTGTGCCTATTAGAGCTCTTTATTTTGACTCCTCCCACAATCTGCTCTCTGATTGGCAGATGGTCTGTTATATATACACGATGGTCATGTGATATCTTTTTTTTGTTTGTCGTTATTTGAGACTTTGTTTTGTAACATCTTATGTATGTTGTTTTCTCTTTACAACTATGTACAAAATTACCAGAAATATTTATTTATAATGCTGAAGATTAATTCATTTCCATTAGTTTTTTTTTGGTTATTTTTTTATACATTTTCAAGCTTTTTTTAAGGAGAATAAAATCCCTCTATTAGAGCGACGCAGGGTTTCCCCCCATAGGCGAGTTCGAGACCACGATCTGTGAGCGGCTCCAGATCCCTGTCCCGGGGCGTGTCCACATCTCGTGTTCCCAGCGTGGGGAGGAGTACATTCAGATGACATTGTATTTATTAAACATTGTTTTAACATAAATAAACGTGACTCCTCCTGTATTCAGACGAATCTCGCCTCTGGCGATTTCAGCTTATTTCATGGAAAAAAGTGTGCAAGTTTTGGAAATATTACTATTATTTATGTTTTTTGATCGCATGATTTTTCAGCGATATGTTTACTAATATTGTGTGTGCTGACCCGTCTACTCCTCTGAAGGTGTGCTGTGGTATCTGACAGCAAGATGTTAGCAGCAGATCCTTTAAGTCCTGTAAGTTGTGAGGTGGGATTGGACTTGTTCAGCACATCCCAAAAGAACACGTGATCATCAGACCAGGCCACCTTCTTCCATTGCTCCGTGGTCCAGTTCTGTTGGTGCTTTGGGCGGTGGACAGGGGTCAGCGTGGGCACCCTGACTGGTCAGCGGCTCTGCCGCCCCATACTCCTCAAACTGAGATGCTCTGTGTGTTCTGAGCCCTTTCTATCAGAACCAGCATTAACTTCTGGAGCAGTTTGAGCTCCAGTAGCTCGTCTGTTTGATCGGACCACACGGGCCAGCCTTCGCTCCCCACGGGCATCAATGAGCCTCGGCCGCCCATGACCCTGTGGCCGGTGCTCCACTGGTCCTTCACTTTTGATAGAGACTGACCACTGCAGACCGGGAACACCCCACAAGAGCTGCAGTTCTGGAGATGCTCTGACCCAGTCGTCTAGCCGTCATAATCTGGCCCAAACTCGCTCAAATCCTCACGCTTGCCCATTTCTCCTGCTTCTGACACATCAACTCTGAGGACAACATGTTCACTTGCTGCCTAATATACCCCACCCACTAACAGGTGTCATTCGCTTATGTTCTGCCGGATCGATACGTTTTATATATATATATATATACACAGAAAAAATTAACAATCTATAATATTATTCATATATATTAGTTGCTTAAAAGTAGGCCTTACAAACGTCTTTAAACATGAGCTGGAAGAAATTTAAAATAATTTGTTCATTTTTAATAATAAAGTTAAGAAAAAATGTGTATATAATTATCAAATAATGCAAGTTCATACATGAGCGAACAGAAGATTTTGTATATTTTAAAGTCCCAGTGAACCGGAAGTCAGTGATTTGACGTATTTCCGAGAGAAACGGAATACTGAGCAGAACAGAGGGCGTGGTTTGTTCCCCCCGTGTGACCTGATTGGATATAGAAACGTAGGCGTTTCATTCTGAAATGGAGGCAGATCTGAACGCAAGTTCAATGGGCGTGTTTAATGATGGCATGTCGAGACGTCATCAAAAATGGCCGACCAATGAAGAGGGAGGAGCATTTTCAGATTTTGATTAAAGATTACGAAGCCAAATAATTTTTTGATGCGGATTGACTTGGATTGTTCACCACAAAACTAGCAATTTGCGCTTACAAAGTAAATATGGTAAATTTTGATTTCATGAGGACTTAAAGAATATATTTTAATAATTTATATCTATCATATTAAATCACATAAATGTAAGTTTTCAATTCAGGTGCAGAGGCATTAATGCTTTCTTTCATGATGTGCAAAGGTTTAATTAAATGCATCAAATAAACAAATTTTAGATCAGTTCCAAAAATATGACAATATAAAACTGTTATACAAAAAAATACATTAGTTTTGGTCAATCTATACAGCAATAATAATAATAATTACATTACTCCTGTTCGAACATGCCCTGTCCGAGCGGGGTTCGAACCCGCGCCGGCATGAGAGTTGGACGCTCTAACAAGGAGGCTAAAGGCTGCCACCCCTCGCGTCAGCTTCAGTACTGCATTCGTTTCCGGGCCATGTACGCGTTTGTGACCTGACTCATCACGACCAGAGAGCACAGAACCGGGCAGAGGACGGACAGGTACCACACGTACCCGCTCACGCTGGCGCTGAACCACGACGAGCACAGTCCGAGAACCAGGCTGACTCCGCCCAGCAGGTACGCCAGTAGCCCGGAGGTGGCGTGGTAGCGCTTCAGTTTGGCCAGCGACCAGCCTTTGGCCAGTGTGGGATAGAGGAGCGGGAGCCCTCCGAGCGACTGCAGCCCGACGACCGCCACCGTTACCACGCCGACCAACCCGTGCCACGACGTGAAGTGCGGCTTGTCGTTGAGGTGTTTGTTGTAGATGATGGCGCTCAGGCCGGCGCTCGCGCAGCACACACACACACTCTGCAGGATCCAGTGCACGCGCGCTTTAGTCTTGTGCTTCAGCTTCCGGACGGGAGACGAGCTGGGGTGGAACAGCAGAACGGCTTCAGTCATCAGGAAGGAGAACTGCATGGGGCAATAGTGTTGCGTGACATAAAAGCAAACTTAATTCATTTCTAGGTGTGTAGTTGTGCGTCATACTCACAGCAAGAGTCATCAGGAACGGGTGCCATGAGAACAGACCTGTGAGCAAACACAGGGTTAATATATACAGGAACAGTGTGTATTAATACAGCTGTAGTCCGGGACTTTTAGCACTGCAGCGTCTGGCGGAAGAACACTTGCAGCCGGATCTACTTCTTCTCTCGGTGTGAAATAGTCCCACTATAAACACGCAAAAACACCATTTGCCAAGGCAACATTTCTAATGAATCGTTACTGTAAACCCAAAAATCCTGACAGAGACACTGTGAGCCTGAAACAATGCCTTTATTTATTTACATTCCCTAGACGTCATTATAATATTGTGTGTTTATTATTTTAGTTATATATTTAAAATGCTCATTGCAGGTATTTTTATATGAAATATAGTACAAGACATTGGAGATATCAAAATTGTAACATTTCATAATATTAAAAAATGACTTTTTATAAAATTTTTATTATTATATTACACAAAATTATATATATATATATATATATACACACACACTACCAGTCAAGTTTGGAAATATTAATGTTTTTAGTCTGTTAATCTCACAGAGGCTGCCTTTATTTGATCCAAAATACAGTAATATTGTCAAATATTATTACAATTTAAAATAACTTTTGAATATATTTTAAAATGCAATTTATTTCTGTGATTCAAAGCTGAATTTATCATCATTTATCTGAAATATGAAGCTTTGTACAACCGTTCAACAGTTTTGGGTCGGTAAGAATTATCATTATTATTATTTTTTGGGGGAAATAACTTAAAGAAATGAATACATTTATTAATCAACGATGCATTAAATTGATCAAGTGACAGTATAGACATTAATAATGTTGCAAAAGCTTCATATTTCAGATAAATACTGTTCTTTTGAACTTTATATTCATTAAATAATCCTGAAAAACACTGATAATAATCATAAATGTGTCTTGAGCTCAGATTATCATTTTAGAATCATTTCTGAAGGATCATGTGACACTTGTATTTTAGAATATATTCACATTTATTTTAAATTGTAAAAATATTTCACAATATTACTGTATTTTGGATTAAATAAACGCATTCTTGGTGAGATTAAGAGACTCAAAAACATTAATATATCCAAACTTTTGACTGGTGTATATATACAAAATGTTAAATGCAATTATACTTTACAAAATAAATAATAAACAGATCATTAACATCAATCATACAACGTTTATATAATCTATTTTTATAATTAATAGGTTATTTACTCGATATTATTTTTAGTATTTATTATAATAACATGTATAGCTATTACTGTAAGAATTATATTAGGAAGCATTATTAATATCAATATTTTGATCAATAGTGTATATAAAGAGTGTGTGTGACTCACTGGACCCAGGTTTGGTCAGGACCGTGATGAGTAGTGTGTGTGTGTGTGTGTGTGTGTGTGTGTGTGTGTGTGTGTGTGTGTGTGTGTGTGTGTGTGTGTGTGTGTGTGTGTGTGTGTGTGTGTGTGTGTGTGTGTGTGTGTGTGTGTGAGACTCACTGGACCCAGGTTTGGTCAGGACCGTGATGAGTAGTGTGTGTGTGTGTGTGTGTGTGTGTGTGTGTGTGTGAGAGAGACTCACTGGACCCAGGTTTGGTCAGGACCGTGATGAGTAGTGTGTGTGTGTGTGTGTGTGTGAGACTCACTGGACCCAGGTTTGGTCAGGACCGTGATGAAGCCAGTGAACACCGCGCACAGCACATGAGTGGAGCCGCCGCACAGCGCCCGGCTGTAGCGGTACAGCCTCGCCTCAGACTCCTGATGGGCCGCCATTTTAGATCCTCTCTCTGATGTATTCCATACAGAGACCGAACAACCTCAAACCCATCAGAAAAGCTCTCAATCTCAACTACGAGCTCGGATCATACAGACAGTAAAAGAGAGGCTCGGATTCATTCGGTTTCCTGGTACACGCGCCAACATGTCATAATAAAAGTCCCTTTTATTTTTCGAAGCAAAATCTGAACCGATAATAACAGATTTGGCACAAAATATAAATATCCATATATTTTGAAAGCCTACTTTGATTAATTAACATTAACCCTGTATGCGCCGAAGTCTGTTTTCCTCTTTAAATGATTGAAATGACTTTTATTTTGTAAATAATTTCTTCCAGATTGCCTTTGCTCATGCTGACGTGGGGTTTTGTTTACATGCTTTTCTTTTTTTTTCACAGATAATTAAATACTTCACAGTCTGTTGTTATCTATATCTGCGCAGAACTGTATCCATTTTCTCTTATTAACAAATATAATGTGAAGTTTACACTTTTTTTGAGAGTCTACATTTATTTATTTTTAGATTTAAATTATTATTAGTATTATTATTTCCTGTTCATATATACAGGGATCTTAGATTTATCTGTTTATATTTTATTTTTAGATGTTTTTTTTTTCCTTTTTCGCGTCTATCTTTAAAAGTAGTTGTATTTATATTTGGTTAATTCGGGGAAATGTCATGAAATGACAGTTAATTGGGGAATCCGATGACCGTAACAAAATCAGACATTCAGAACCAATTACTGTTTATTGTCCTGTGTGTCCTGTGACCCGCTGGCCCTCATCCAGACTGACCGGAGGACAGAAACCTCCTTATCTCCTCTGGGTCTCCCTAGACCTCCTTCCTGATGATACAAGACATCCGCTTTTAGACCAGAGAGATTAATGTTAGTCTGTTCCCCACACACCAAACTATCATATATAACTTTAGAAGACTTGGAAGAAGTTTTTTGGACCATGTTCTTTGGAAAAGAGCTACATTAAGATTCTTATTTTTGTTCCACAGAGGAAAGAATGACATGATAAAATGATTTTGAGGGCGCTGTCCCTTTAAGAATGAGTTTAATTTGAAACAAGGTCATTGTAATAGAGCCACAGGCGGGGGGTTGAGAGTATAAAACCCGAGGGTCCGCCAAATGCTTCAGGAAATGATGTCTGCTCTGTGTTCGCTCTAAATAGGACAGATCGTGCGGGATTAAGCGTTAATCTGAGTGTGCGGCGCATGCGCACAAGCGCGCGCTGGAGATGGTACCCGTTCTGAGGAGAAACCCAACTCATAATCAAACCGACCGCGAATGACGCCCACAGTGAGCCAAACATCCGAGGAGACATCTCCTCACCAGCGGAGGATCAGCTTCTCTTCCGTTGTGAGAGTAATGGAAGATGTTTGCTCTGTTTTACGCAAATCACTTGCGTGATCTCCTCTCAAACACGCGATGCGCGCGCACGTTACGCGCTATTTGAGACGTCAAGAGCGGATTTGATTAAATTGACGCGTTTGGTGTCAATCTGAGGGGAAAAAAGTCTTATTTTGGGGTTTAAGGTAGGCTGGTCTTTTTAAACAGTTTCTACAAGTTGTTCAATAAACTATAACCTAACTTTAACCGTCACATTAGGTGTATATTTGTAGTTTTTTATATTTCACCTCCAAATCAATGACGTCGAATTGCTGTGAGAGATTATTTTATTCTGTGTGTTATTTGTTTGGAAGTTAATTTTATGTATTTTATCCATTATTATTTCTTCTGTTTGTTATTAATTTTCTATATTTTTAGTTTGTTTATTCTAATTCTGCGTGCAGTCTTTATTTGAAGACATTTTTGACATCTAATCTCTGTTCTGTTAATTTATTCAATGTAATGAAATTAATTGAACACAAAATTGATTTATTCATTATCTATTTTTATACTTTTTGTATTTTTACATCAACTGTTGATTTATTTGCTTATTCTCTTTGCATTATTTCCACTATTCTATTCTTTATTTGTCTATATTATCTGCTATGCTTTTGTGACCCAGTTTTACGGCTCTTTCTGTTCTCCGGTTGGCTGTTCTGTGGGCTCCTCAGGATTAGGACCATGGCCAAAAGAGGTGCCCTACAACAAAAATGGTCCTAAAACACCATTGAATGAATTTTCCTCCTCACGCATACTGATCAGCCTCCATATCGATGTTGTCGAGTGGTTTTGTAAAGGACAGATTCGTTTGGAATGATAAATCCCCATAATTCCTTGCTTTTACCCTAAACAGACTAAATATTTAATTGTTCAACAAATATCAAGGGTCTCTCTTTTATTAAAAATATAAAAATTACTTAAAGGAACACGCCACTATTTGTGAAAACAGGCTCATTCTCCGACTCCCCTAGAGTTAAACAGTTGAGTTTGACCGTTTTTGAATCCATTCAGCCGATCTCCGGGTCTGCACTGTTAGCATAGCTTAGCATAGATCATTGAATCTGATTAGACCGTTAGCATCTCTCTTGATATGATATTACGCACAATTAAGGGCGTGGCCACTTTGAGTGACAGGTGGATTGCCGTTTGTCTGCTGTCTGTTACTGTGCGTTCACACCAGACGCGACTTGCGCGAATAAATCGCGTGTAGTCGGACGCTTGAACATGTTGAGTTTGCTCGCTTCATTGGCGCGTGACACAACAGACGTGAACTCGTGTCATGGGAGGGGCTTCTGCCAGCGGCTCGTCTCGTTGTGAAATGGCTGACATGGATTGTTTTAAAATACGGTGAATAAGCTCAATTAGCCGGCTTTAGCTAGCTTGTAGTCTCTGTGTATATAGAGCTCAAACTGAGTAAAGAGCGCTTTTTACAACTCACCAGACTGACCTCCTCACTTTTTATTCTGTTTCTATAAAGTATGAAGATGTGTCGCACAGCTCCGGGTCTCCACATATGATTGTGTCCTCATTGTTGTCACTACTAGAGCAAGCTCCTGATTGGTTAACGCGCCGCGAATATCCGCCAAAGTTCAGATTTTTCAACTTCCGCGAATTACGCGCATCAAATGCTCAATTCGCGAATCGCAGAATGTCTTTTTGCGTCTTTGCACTGACATGTAAATCAAACGCTTCAATCGCATCTGGTGTGAACGCATCATTAGTCATCACCTCAGCTCCGCCCACGTCCCGCCTCTTTGCCCATTGTCAGTTATCCGCGATAGGGATGGGCGATACCACATATTTTGTTTTCGATACGATACCGATACTTTCAAGGCCAGTATCACCGATATCGATACGATACTTCTTAACTGAACTTTTTAATTATTACATTTATTAAATTATTAAAATTACTAAGAGTAAAATGGGTAAATATACCCACTTAACATTATATTTGAATTTTAACATTCAATATGCCTTAATTGCAACTTATTAGATCATATTTTTGTTTACACATGGTTAAAATATGTTTACTTGTAGTGGTAACCATGGAAATGTACAAATACTAGTTGAACTACGATCACTGTAGTAAATAAATAAACCATGGTTAATTTTCTGAAAATAGGCTAACATCCGTCAACATAACCAACGGGGAGTTGGAAAATGAGCCTATTTATTATTATATACTATAATATACTTATATATTAATAATCCTATTGTAATCTACTCTCTGTTGTTTCTCCTCAGGTTGAGGCAGATGCTGCTGGAAACGGCACATCTCGCTGAAAACATCATCTCTTTTGTTTTAATATCGGATCCATGTTTGTTCTCAGCCGAACAGAACCGGACCCGGAGTCTGTAAACGGGGTCGCTCTGACCTCCTGACCCATGCTTTATAGCCGCCCACATCTCCAACATGGCACAATGTGAACTCATTGAACTACAGGACTTGACCCCCGATGACCGCATCGAGTTAGCGCCCGCTCTGGAGAGGTGGAGCAAAGAGAAGGTGGTGCGGATGGTGGAGGAGCGCGTGCGTGTGGAGGACCCCGACTGGCTGACGTGTAGACCCGGACGGGGTCACGACCTCCAGCCGTGCGGCCAGACGCAGCTCAGCTGGTGCGACCTCTGCGGGGAGTTCATATGGGGCCTGTACAGACAGAGTCTCCGCTGCACACGTGAGTCTCCGCATCATTTCCACTGGGGTGTTTGTCTACATGCTACTGTCAAGGCAATCTGGCCGATAGGAAAAGGATGTTTAGACAGCGGCTAATGTTGGGTAGAGATTGTGTGGTTGTTACAAAACGTAAGAATTCAAACAGCAAATCGATCAGTACTGTAACGTTTATTTATTAAAGTTCAAGTTTTCTCTTTTTCCTTTCTCTATGTGCCACAAATATCACATTAAAACGTTCCTGAACTTCATAAAGCTCCAACAGAGGTCAGATGAATGACCAGCAGGTGGCGCTGTAGGGTCGCTGCTCTGGTGTGTGATGTGTGTGGTTTGTGTCTCTTCAGACTGTAATTACACTTGTCACTACCGCTGTCAACCCTTCATTCAGCTGGACTGCAGCTCCGTCCACCCAGCGTCCAGCTACTGCGAGGACACCATCGAGACGGACACCGATGTGGTGAGAGATGTGTGTGTGTGTGTGTGTGTGTGTGTGTGTGTGTGTGTGTGTGTGTGTGTGTATGCTGTCGTGTGGAAGCACATTTCTGCCTGTCATTTTGACAAAAATTCGAAATTATGACTTAAAAAGTTGAAATTATGACATAGAAACTCATAATTATAAGATAAAAAGTCAAAATGATGACAATTATGAGATATGATATAAAAAGTTGAAATTAGGACCGAAAATCATTATAAGATAAACAGTCAAAATCAAGAGACATAGAAAGTCATAATTATGAGATAAAGTCAAAATTATGACAGAAAATCACAAGATAAAAAGTCGAAATGATGACAAAGTCATTTATTTAATTTTTATTAAACATTCACTTGCAAAATACAAAAGTGAAGAGCCATAAGCCAGGACACAAAGTCATAATTATGGATAAAAAGTTGAAATTATGACAGAAAGACAAAATTATGACTTAATAAGTTAAAGTATGACATAGAAACTCATAATTATAATATAAATAGTCAAAAGGATGACAATTATGAGATAAAGTCAAAACTATGACAGAAAGACAAAATTATGACTTAAAAAGTTGAAATTATGACATAGAGAGTCATAGCTATAAGATAAAAAGTCAAAATTATGAGTCTTTAAAAAAAAAAAAATTAATTAAACATTCACTTAAAAAATACAAAAAGTATTTTGAAAGTATGACATAGAAAGCCATAAATAGAAAGATATATTTTTTTAATTATTACAGAAAATCACAAGATAAAAGGACAAAATTATGACAGAAAGTCAAAATTATGACGAAAAGTTGAAATTAGGGCTGAAAATCATTATAAGATAAATTAGTCTAAATTATGACAATTATGAGATAAAGTCAAAACTATGACAGAAAGACAAAATTATGACTTAAAGGTCGAAATTATGACATAGAAAGTCTTTTTTTCTTCTTCTTTTTTTCCTCTTTATTAAACATTCAGTTACAAAATACAAAAGTGAAGAGCCATAAGCCAGGACAGAAAGTCATAATTATGGATAAAAAGTCAAAATTATGACAATTATGAGATATGATATAAAAAGTTAAAATTAGGACCGAAAAATCATTATAAGATAAAAGGTCTAAATTATATCCTTAAGTCATAATTACGACAAAAAGACAAAATTATGACTTAGAAAGTTGAAATTTTGACATATAAAGCCATAACTATAAGATAAAAAGTCAAAATTATGACAATTATGAGATAAAGTCAAAATTATGACAGAAATTATGACAACACGTTTTAATGATGACAGAAAATCACAAGATTTTTCTTCTTTTTTTACTCTTTATTAAACATTCAGTTACAAAATACAAAAGTGAAGAGCCATAAGCCAGGACAGAAAGTCATAATTATGGATAAAAAGTCAAAATGATGACAATTATGAGAAAAAAATTGAAATTATGAAAGACAATCTTTATAAGAAGTCAAAATGATGGCATAAAAGTCAAAATTAGGACAGAGAAAGTCATAATAATGAGATAAAAAGTCAAAATAATAACAATTATGAGATATGATATAAAAAGTTGAAATTAGGACTGAAAATCATTATAAGATAAAAGGTCTAAATTATATCCTTAAGTCATAATTACGACAAAAAGACAAAATTATGACTTAGAAAGTTGACATTATGACATATAAAGCCATAACTATAAGATAAAAAGTCAAAATTATGACAGAAAGACAAAATTATGACTTAAAAAGTTGAAATTATGACATAGAGAGTCATAATTATAAGATAAAAAGTCAAAATTATGTCTTTAAAAAAAATTTTTTTTTTTTATTAAACATTCACTTACAAAATACAAAAAGTATTTTGAAAGTATGACATAGAAAGCCATAAATAGAAAGATATATATTTTTAATTATTACAGAAAATCACAAGATAAAAAGACAAAATTATGATAAAAAGTCAAAATTATGATAAAAAGTCAAAATTATGATAAAAAGTTTAAATTAGGGCTGAAAATCATTATAAGATATATTAGTCTAAATTATGACAATTATGAGATAAAGTCAAAACTATGACAGAAAGACAAAATTATGACTTAAAGGTCGAAATTATGACTTAGAAAGTCTTTTTTTTGTGTCTTTTTTCCCTCTTTATTAAAAATTCAGTTACAAAATACAAAAGTGAAGAGCCATAAGCCAGGACAGAAAGTCATAATTATGGATAAAAAGTCAAAATGATGACAAAAAAAGTTGAAATTAGGACCGAAAATCATTATAAGATAAATAGTCAAAATCAAGAGACATAGAAAGTCATAATTATGAGATAAAATGTCAAAATTATGACAGAAAATCAGAAGATAAAAAAGTCAAAAGGATGACAATTATGAGATAATTATGACAGAAAAAGTTGAAACTAGGACAGAAAACCATAAAATAAAAAGTCAGAATGATGACAAATGAGATAAAAAAAAACTAAATTACGACAGAAAATCATAAGATCAAAGTCAAAATGATGAGAAACATTGAAAGTCATAAGTCAATCATAACAAAAAGTTGGAATTATGACAATTATGAGATAGAGTCAAAATTATGACAAAGTCAAAATTAGGACGTGGAAAGTCATAATTATAAGATAAAAAGTCAAAATGATGTAATTATGAGATTAAACAAATGTACATTACGACAGAAAATCATAAGATCAAAAGTCTAATGACAGTAAATGAGAATTGTGAGAGAGCGAGTTAGTGTTGATGTGAGGTTTCTCCATCATCATCATCATCATCATCATCATCATCAGGAGCATGTGCACATGTGTTCATCTCACCGTGTGCCAGCAGGGCTGACTTTATTACCCTCACACACACACACACACACACACACACACACACCGCACAATGAGGCATCTGCTCGCTTTTCACATATGAGACGTGATCAGGACTTTTACAGTCATCTGCAGATGAGGAGTAATCACAGTGATGAAGAGCCATTGATCTCTGGAGTAATGATGGGGGGAGGGGCTAGGGAAGAGAAGAGGTGGCTGCTGGGTAATGAACTCAATGGAGCTTTCACCTGAGTACACATGTGCAAATCATCTTAACCTCTCGTCTGGCCCTGCAACATTTGCATGAGGGTTATGCTTTTAATTCTTTTAAATACACACGAGGCAGACGCACAGACATATGAAACATTAATATTCATAAATATATCCTCCTGAGACCCAGCCTTTGATGGACTGTTTTCTGCTGCACTTCTTTAATTAATCATTATTGTGTTACTATTTGATATAATAATAATTATTATTTAATATACATTTGTCAAATAGATTTTACTAGTATAAACTTACTAATTCAAATAAATGTTGTTTTATATATAACATTTTTTAATAATTATTATACATGTAGATGTAGTAATTATATTTTTCTTTGTCAAATGTAGTGATTTCTATTTGCGATTTCTGTTTGCAGCTTTTCTGTCATATCAAATGCTTGTATTTGAATTGATAATACTTCATATAATATAATAATAATAATGAATATATATTGTATATACATAATAGTATGAATGTGTTTAAAATATATTTATACAATTATTTACTATTAGAAATGTACTATTTAAAAATATTACTATATGTAATATTATAATTATATGTAGATGAGTGATTTATATTTTTATTTGTCAACTGTAATTATTTATGCATTTGAAATTATGTCAGAAAATCTTTATAAGAAGTCAAAATGATGGCATAAAAGTCAAAATTAGGACAGAGAAAGTCATAATTATGAGATAAAAAGTCAAAATTATGACAATTATGAGTAAATAAATCTAAATTATGACAGAAAATCTTAATAAGAAGTCAAAATGATGGCATAAAAATCAAAATTAGGACAGAGAAAGTCATAATTATGAGATAAAAAGTCAAAATTATGACAATTATGAGTAAATAAATCTAAATTATGACAGAAAATCTTTATAAGAAGTCAAAATGATGGCATAAAAGTCAAAATTAGGACAGAGAAAGTCATAATTATGAGATAAAAAGTCAAAATTATGAGAAGAAAAATCTAAATTATGAAAGACAATCTTTATAAGAAGTCAAAATGATGGCATAAAAGTCAAAATTAAGACAGAGAAAGTCATAATTATGAGATAAAAAGTCAAAATTATGACAATTATGAGTAAATAAATCTAAATTATGACAGAAAATCTTAATAAGAAGTCAAAATGATGGCATAAAAGTCAAAATTAGGACAGAGAAAGTCATAATTATGAGATAAAAAGTCAAAATTATGAGAAGAAAAATCTAAATTATGAAAGACAATCTTTATAAGAAGTCAAAATGATGGCATAAAAGTCAAAATTAAGACAGAGAAAGTCATAATTATGAGATAAAAAGTCAAAATTATAACAATTATGAGTAAATAAATCTAAATTATGAAAGACAATCTTTATAAGAAGTCAAAATGATGGCATAAAAGTCAAAATTAGGACAGAGAAAGTCATAATTATGAGATAAAAAGTCAAAATTATGACAATTATGAGTAAATAAATCTAAATTATGACAGAAAATCTTTATAAGAAGTCAAAATGATGGCATAAAAATCTAAATTAGGACAGAGAAAGTCATAATTATGAGATAAAAAGTCAAAATTATGAGAAGAAAAATCTAAATTATGAAATACAATCTTTATAAGAAGTCAAAATGATGGCATAAAAGTCAAAATTAGGACAGAGAAAGTCATAATTATGAGATAAAAAGTCAAAATTATGACAATTATGAGTAAATAAATCTAAATTATGAAAGACAATCTTTATAAGAAGTCAAAATGATGGCATAAAAGTCAAAATTAAGACAGAGAAAGTCATAATTATGAGATAAAAAGTCAAAATTATGACAATTATGAGTAAATAAATCTAAATTATGAAAGACAATCTTTATAAGAAGTCAAAATGATGGCATAAAAGTCAAAATTAAGACAGAGAAAGTCATAATTATGAGATAAAAAGTCAAAATTATGACAATTATGAGTAAATAAATCTAAATTATGAAAGACAATCTTTATAAGAAGTCAAAATGATGGCATAAAAGTCAAAATTAAGACAGAGAAAGTCATAATTATGAGATAAAAAGTCAAAATTATGACAATTATGAGTAAATAAATCTAAATTATGAAAGACAATCTTTATAAGAAGTCAAAATGATGGCATAAAAGTCAAAATTAAGACAGAGAAAGTCATAATTATGAGATAAAAAGTCAAAATTATGACAATTATGAGTAAATAAATCTAAATTATGAAAGACAATCTTTATAAGAAGTCAAAATGATGGCATAAAAGTCAAAATTAGGACAGAGAAAGTCATAATTATGAGATAAAAAGTCAAAATTATGACAATTATGAGTAAATAAATCTAAATTATGACAGAAAATCTTTATAAGAAGTCAAAATTATGGCATAAAAGTCAAAATTAAGACAGAGAAAGTCATAATTATGAGATAAAAAGTCAAAATTATAACAATTATGAGTAAATAAATCTAAATTATGAAAGACAATCTTTATAAGAAGTCAAAATGATGGCATAAAAGTCAAAATTAGGACAGAGAAAGTCATAATTATGAGATAAAAAGTCAAAATTATGACAATTATGAGTAAATAAATCTAAATTATGACAGAAAATCTTTATAAGAAGTCAAAATGATGGCATAAAAATCTAAATTAGGACAGAGAAAGTCATAATTATGAAATAAAAAGTCAAAATTATGAGAAGAAAAATCTAAATTATGAAAGACAATCTTTATAAGAAGTCAAAATGATGGCATAAAAGTCAAAATTAGGACAGAGAAAGTCATAATTATGAGATAAAAAGCCAAAATTATAACAATTATGAGTAAATAAATCTAAATTATGACAGAAAATCTTTATAAGAAGTCAAAATGATGGCATAAAAGTCAAAATTAGGACAGAGAAAGTCATAATTATGAAATAAAAGTCAAAATTATGACAATTATGAGTAAATAAATCTAAATTATGACAGAAAATCTTTATAAGAAGTCAAAATTATGGCATAAAAATCAAAATTAGGACAGAGAAAGTCATAATTATGAAATAAAAAGTCAAAATTATGACAATTATGAGTAAATAAATCTAAATTATGACAGAAAATCTTTATAAGAAGTCAAAATTATGGCATAAAAATCAAAATTAGGACAGAGAAAGTCATAATTATGAGATAAAAAGCCAAAATTATAACAATTATGAGTAAATAAATCTAAATTATGACAGAAAATCTTTATAAGAAGTCAAAATGATGGCATAAAAGTCAAAATTAGGACAGAGAAAGTCATAATTATGAAATAAAAAGTCAAAATTATGACAATTATGAGTAAATAAATCTAAATTATGACAGAAAATCTTTATAAGAAGTCAAAATTATGGCATAAAAATCAAAATTAGGACAGAGAAAGTCATAATTATGAGATAAAAAGTCAAAATTATGACAAAACGAAAAAACTGATGACACTAAATCATAATTATCTTTAATTCCAAATAATTGTGTTACTTGGTAAAACTGGATATAATGATAATTATTTAATATACATTTATAAAATACATTTATACTATTATTTTATTATTCAGCTTTTCTTTTATGCTTGTATGTGAATTGGTAACATTTCATATAATAATAATAATAATAATAATAATAATAATTCGATTATTATTAACATTATTAAAAATGCATTTATATACATACTATTATAAATGTATTCTAAATATATTAGTAAAATGATTCACGATTATAAATGTAGTATGTAAAAATATTGCATGTTGACAATGTAGATATGCATTTTATATAATAGTATAAATGTATTTAAAATACTATTACTTAAAATAAATGTTTTTTTTTTAGAATTGTTATATCATTAAATGTGTATAATTATATGTTCGCATTGTTCTGCTGGGTCTCGGGGGGAGGGGTCAGGATCTGCTGGGTCTCGGGGGGAGGGGTCAGGATTGAATGGAGGGAGGAGCCTGCGCGCAGTAGGGGCGGGGCTACGCGGAAGGGTGGGGTTCCAAACAAATCACGCCTAACGGTTGCATCCCGGTTGCACGAGGTCCCTCAGACAGCCACATCACCTCCTCAGGCACAGCGGAAGCTCGCACACAGTCCCGGTCCGGTTGGGTTCGGTGTGATAATGACGGACTGCGAGTGGTTCGACATGACGTGGGGCAGCGGCGCGAGCAGCGGGTACTGCAGCCAGAGCGACTCCGAGCACGAGCTCGAGCAGTTCTACACCGCGCGCACGTCCCTCAGGAAGAGCAGAACACGCAAAGAGAAAGTAAGACAGTGATAAAGGATCATATGTGATGCTATATGACGCTTAATTGGGTATTGTTTGGGCGGTTTGAGCGACTTTGTGATGTTTACAGTCCATTTGAGTGAACTCGCGGTTATCTTCGTCTCGGCGCGTGTGCGCATGCGCGCTTATTTTAAATGATGCTCGCGTGTACTTAACGTTTCAGTAATTTATATAGCTGTTAAAAATCATAACTAATTTAAATATTCATTATTTTTTCAATATTTGTTATATTTCAGAATTATTTAATTGTGTTTTGTGTGTGTGTGTGTGTGTGTGTGTGTGTGTGTTTCCTCTTGAGATGATGTCATGCTGAGTGTCACTTAACGTGATGAACAAGTCAAAGCATCTGCAGTCTCATTATACAGCCCATAATCAGTGGAAAGACTCTTATTTAAAGCTTCATTATTATTCATGATCTCTCGCAGATCAGTGGAGCAGGCTTGTTTTTATTTGTGTGACGTCACTGAAACATATATCGCGTTTTTATTTAGTTAGTATTTTTTTTTTACATGCATAAAGGAGCCATAATGCTTCAAATCGTGTCTTAATACATTTTTAAAATATGCATTAATATTTAGATAAAAAGCAGTACTTGCCTTTATTATATATTTATTATCTTAAATATTTAAATTAACCGGACAATAAATATTTTATTATTTTGTACAAGTGGTACTTTTAATATTGATAGATATTGTTCTGCAGCTTTTCTAAAATAAAATAGGAGCGAGAAAACGTTTGAGTTTTTCCCACAAATTTTGGGAATAAATCACACATGAGGTGTTAGAGTTACTGTGTGTGTGTGTGTGTGTGTGTGTGTGTGTGTGTGTTCCCACTTCCTGTCGGCTATCTCTGGATGAGGGCTGTTTTCCTGTGTCTGTGTAAGTTGTGGGTAAAGCCGTCCAGCTGAATCTGAAATATATAATTTATAGTATTTGCTAATACTAATTACTACTTAGATATTTTATCTAATAATGAGGACTTTTAAAATCATATTTTCAACATTTGATCTTATAATTATGACTTGGCATGTGATATTTCTGACTTTTTATCTAATAATGAGGACTTAAAATCATATTTTCAACATTTTATCTAATAATGAGGACTTTTAAAATCATATTTTCAACATTTTATTATAATTATGACTTAGCATGTCACATTTTTGACTTTTTATCTAATAATGAGGACTTTTAAAATCATATTTTCAACATTTGATCTTATTATCTTATAGCATGTCACATTTAAATGTTGTGTCTGCGGTTGTTCTACTGCACAAACACACCCAGCTGCTGCTGCTGTGGTTATAGTATCTGAAACCCGCTTCATGTCTCAGACTGTGATGTTCTGCTGGTGTTCAGTGTAGTGAAATCTGATTCCCGGAGGTTTGACGCCTGTAAACATCAGCGTTATGAAGCCGCTCGAGGGGTCTTTGCCTCCCCCTTGTGGTCACGTGATGCCTTACACACGTTCCCGTTCTGTGTCCTGCAGGATGAGCCGGTGGACTGCAGGAAGCAGGAGCTGTCCGCCTCAGAAACACAACAGAAAGTGAAAGAATACAACGCTCAGGTCAACAGTAACCTCTTCATGGTTCTGGTAAGGGAACCCGACGCCCTCAAATATGCAAATCAGTCAAACTTTCCCTGTTTTTTAATTTATTTATAAAAAAGCCATATATGTGTATAATTGTCATAATTTTGACTTCTTATTAAGATTTTCTGTCATAATTTAGATTTATTTATTCATAATTGTCATAATTTTGACTTTTTATTTCATAATTATGACTTTCTCTGTCCTAATTTTGACTTTTATGCCATCATTTTGACTTCTTATAAAGATTTTCTGTCATAATTTAGATTTATTTACTCATAATTGTCATCATTTTGACTTTTTATCTCAATTTTATATATATATAAAATGAAGTTTAAAATGAAGTGGTGCAACACAACTCGATTTAAAATAAAGCCTAGATCAACAAATCCTAGATTAGCTCTAAACTGAGCTTAATTGCGACCCCACCCATAATGTTGCATCTGTGTATGCATTAGTGGTGCTTGCATCAAACCTCGTGTTCTGCTGAATGTGTTCTCAGAACCGTGATGGATCTTACACGGGCTTCATTAAGGTCCAGTTTAAGCTGGCGCGGCCCGTGTCCCTCCCTCCCTCACGGAGCACGTCCTCGTCCTCGGGATGGGAATGCACTGAAGCGCTGAAGCCTCGCACCTCCTTCTACCTGCCCAGAGACACGGTCAAACACCTGCACATCAGCTCCAGCACACGGGCCCGAGAGGTCATCGGAGCGCTGCTGAAGAAGTTCACCGTGGTGGACAACCCGGCCAAGTTCTCTCTGTTCGAGCGCAGCGAGCGGCAGGATCAAGGTGTGGAGGGTTCAGTGTGTCTGACAGCTCGTCTACGTCGATTCTGATATAAATTGTAAATTAGCAATCATATTCATATCGTCTCTCTCTCTCTCCAGTGTACTTGAGGAAGATGGCGGATGATGAGTGTCCGCTGTTCCTGCGTCTGTGTGCTGGACCCAACGAGAAAGCCCTCAGTTTGGTTCTTAAGGAGAATGAAACAGGGGAAGTTAATGTGAGTAATCGCCCTTGGTCATCAAAGAACTCTATATATATATATATATTTATCCTCCTGGGACCCAAGAATAGACTTTTGTTCACTGGAGTGGACGTTATATTTTGGTGAATTTCTCTGACATCATACATGTCACATTCACTGCCATTATGAAGCTTGGAAGAGTCAGGACATTATTAATATAACTCTGATTGTGTTCGTCTGAGAGAAGAATGTCACACACATGAGGATGAGCTGAGGGAGAGGAAATCATGGGCTCATGCTCATTTCTGGGTGAACTGGCCCTTTAAGTGGCATATACCAGTGTTGCGGTATCATAAATCATATCATAACAAAAGTAATTACTGGTATTCCGGCCAGCACTAAGTTGTACTGTGTTTAACACGCCTTCAGACGTCTATTTCAGAAGATAGAAGATCAGCTCTTTTGAGTTTCATAATGAAATGGACGCAATTTAAAATCTGAGACTGAAATCGGTTTCATATCAATATTAACAAACACAAAGATTATTGTGATTTATGGATGGGAGGTGTGCTACAGTCCTGCTCAGACCAGCCCAGGGGTCCTCCAGAAAATGTCAGAATAAAAAGACAAAACAAAAATGGATAAAGTCGACCGAACATTGTAACTGTAAGCCGTTTACATACTTTCCAGAGTTTGCTTTATATCTTCCTAGTGAGCTGTTCTCACTATAGTCCCCTTTATCTCGCTCACTGGGGTTGTGAGGTAGTTTTCTTAACACACTAGGTAAACTTCATGCATACATTTATTGTGAAAGTTGCTTATACATATTTATTTTATTGAAAATGTTCTTCTTCAGTTTTATACATCCAACATTAAGTATGGCCAATTTAAAGTTTTAATGTCATACTTACTGTTTATCTAACACTTTACAAAATTTTTCATACACAAAAATATATAGATGGGTTTTAGGAAGGGGGTCCCCCTTAAAGATTCCTCATATTTGGGGGTCTTTGGCATCATAAAGTTTGAAAACCCCTGGACCAGCCGATTCTCGGGATTTAAAGGAACACGCCACTATTTGTGAAAACAGGCTCATTCTCTGCCTCCCCTAGAGTTAAACAGTTGAGTTTGACCATTTTCATTCAGCCGATCTCCGGGTCTGCACTGTTAGCATAGCTTAGCATAGATCATTGAATCTGATTAGACCGTTAGCATCTCGCTCAACAATGACCAAAGAGTGTTGATATTTCTCCTCTTTAAAACTCGACTCTTCTGTAGTTCATCGTGTGCTAAGACCGACGGAAAATGAGAAGTTGTGATGTTCTAGGCCGATATGGCAGGAACTATACTCTCATTCCTGCGTAATAATCAAGAGCTGTGAGCCGCCCCATGAGTGCAGCGGCGCAATGATATCACACAGCGCCTGAAAATAGGCTAACTTCAGTCGACATAACCAACGGGACAACCGGCTCACACAGGGAGCGCTGGGACTATTTTCAGCCGCTGCGTAATATCAGATCAAGAGAGATGCTAACGGTCTAATCAGATTCAATGATCTATGCTAAGCTATGCTAACAGTGCAGACCCGGAGATCGGCTGAATGGATGAGAATTATTATTATTTTCAAAAATAGTGCCGTGTTCCTTTAAGAATCGATTAAAATCAATAATTTTTTTACCCAGGCCTAATATCCATACTTTTGAGGTAGACTTATTGACAGTGTTGTTGTGCTCTTCTCTCAGTGGGACGCATTCAGCTTTCCCGAACTCCAGAACTTCCTGCGTATTCTGCAGCGGGAGGAGGAGGATCACGTGCGGCAGATCGTGCGGCGCTACGCCTCAGCCCGAGACCGGATGAAAGAGGCGATGAAGAACTTCAGCACGCCGGGCTGAGACCAGCTTTACACCTCAGAAACAAACACAACGGAGAAGGAAACGTACAGCTTATGACTGTCTGAGTCCAAAGAGTGTGTGAGAACCCTTTGTCCCGCTGTGGTAGAGGACATGAGAGGGTCGTGATGATGAGAGAGAGAGAGAGAGAGAGAGAGAGAGGGGTGTGTGTGAGCGTGAGAGGAGTGTGACGTGACACTGGGAGAACCGTGCGGTCGTAGACTCGTAGGTCCAGCTGTGGAGGGACGTCTTCCAGTGCGAGTAGCATTAGTCTGTGTGAACGCAGATTAAAGAGCGTTTGAACACCATTCCAGCTTCTGATAGGAGAGAGTATATTGATAGAGCACTATTAGTGATGCAATACTTGTCAGATATTGAAGGACCCGTGTATATATTGGATATTTGTTGTCAATTCCTTTGAAATTAAATAAAAGTAAAATATTTTTCCCATTTAAAATGACTGTTTTTGCTGTGTTTTTATGTAAAAGTGCATCTATCCATCATAAAAGTGCATCTATCCATCATAAAAGTGCATCTATCCATCATAAAAGTGCATCCATCCATCTTAAAAGTGCATCCATCCATCATAAAAGTGCATCCGTCCATCATAAAAGTGCATCTATCCATCATAAAAGTGCATCCGTCCATCATAAAAGTGCATCTGTCCATCATAAAAGTGCATCCGTCCATCATAAAAGTGCATCTGTCCATCATAAAAGTGCATCCATCCATCATAAAAGTGCATTCGTCCATCATAAAAGTGCATCCGTCCATCATAAAAGTGCATCTGTCCATCATAAAAGTGCATCCGTCCATCATAAAAGTGCATCTGTCCATCATAAAAGTGCATCCGTCCATCATAAAAGTGCGTGCATCCATCATAAAATTGCGTGCATCCATCATAAAAGTGCATCCGTCCATCATAAAAGTGCATCCGTCCATCATAAAAGTGCATCCGTCCATCATAAAAGTGCATCCATCCATCATAAAAGTGCATCTATCCATCATAAAAGTGCATATGTCCATCATAAAAGTGCATCTATCCATCATAAAAGTGCATCTGTCCATCATAAAAGTGCATCCATCCATCATAAAAGTGCATATGTCCATCATAAAAGTGCATCCGTCCATCATAAAAGTGCATCTGTCCATCATAAAAGTGCATTCGTCCATCATAAAAGTGCATCCGTCCATCATAAAAGTGCATCTGTCCATCATAAAAGTGCATCCGTCCATCATAAAAGTGCATCTGTCCATCATAAAAGTGCATCCGTCCATCATAAAAGTGCGTGCATCCATCATAAAATTGCGTGCATCCATCATAAAAGTGCATCCGTCCATCATAAAAGTGCATCCGTCCATCATAAAAGTGCATCCATCCATCATAAAAGTGCATCCATCCATCATAAAAGTGCATCTATCCATCATAAAAGTGCATATGTCCATCATAAAAGTGCATCTATCCATCATAAAAGTGCATCTGTCCATCATAAAAGTGCATCCATCCATCATAAAAGTGCATATGTCCATCATAAAAGTGCATCCATCCATCATAAAAGTGCATCCGTCCATCATAAAAGTGCATCCGTCCATCATAAAAGTGCATCTGTCCATCATAAAAGTGCATCCGTCCATCATAAAAGTGCATCCATCCATCATAAAAGTGCATCCGTCCATCATAAAAGTGCATCCATCCATCATAAAAGTGCATCCATCCATCATAAAAGTGCATCCATCCATCATAAAAGTGCATCCATCCATCATAAAAGTGCATCCGTCCATCATAAAACTGCATCTATCATCATAAAAGTGCATGACGTTTATAAGAAAATATAGATTTTTTTTATTAGAGGTCAAATTATTTATGTCTACATATGTCATTTTAGTTATTATTTAGTTTGCTTTTTGACCACAACAAAAAAAAGATGCAAACCATAAATTAAATTTGTAGCATCTGTGTGATAAATTGTGTTGTAATGCCAATAGAAAATTGAATAAAATCCTTCATTTTGAATAAATAATGGCTTTAAAAAGACAAACCATGCTACAATAACATAGAATAGAATATGACAATAAATAAATACAAATATTTATTTTATTTACAAAATAAGGAACGGACTTTTATTCTATCAATCTCCTTCACCGAAGCACTTCCGTGTGTTTCCGGCTGAGCGTGTCCTGATTCACTCTGATCCGCAGCGGCTCGCTTCTGACTTTACACACTCAATAAATCTGCCCAAACCCGCAGTAATCCGCCTTATATCCGCGGCTCTGCTTCACTTCACATCAACAGACCTCCATCAAGTAAGTGTCATCATCATAAACACGAATAATAATGTGTTACAGACGCGAACGGTGTAGGACATGATGATGATGTTAGCCATATTAGCACGAAAGCTACATCAATTAGAAAACAAATTAACTGAATGGTATTAATACTTAAATAAAATCTTTTTAGTAATGAGATATAATAAAACACACTCTTGTCTTGCGCTGTCGAACACACTCTGTGTGGTTTTAAGATGCTAATGCTGAGGTGAAAATGTCACAAAAAACACAATCGATATGGATTTTATTTTAATAAAGTGTTGATGGGAAAGGCACACATCACAGGGTTCCCATGTCATAAAGAGTAGCCATATTTAATTATGACTGACATTATCAGCAGCTTCATGACATCAGATGTGTTAATGTTTAACAGTATCTGCCCTCCTCCAGAGCTGACCCCTGACCCCAGTGTGACCCGGCCAGGAGGAGGATGTTCTGCGGCCCATGATGGGCGGCAGCGGGTCTAAAGGTAAAGGGTACTGGCCGTTCTCTGGGTCCGGAGGCGGGGATGAACCTGCCAGAGACGGCTCGGAGCAGAGCCTGGCCAGGGTGCGGAGCGTCCGGAATGCGACGCCTTTCGTGTTTACCAGGAGGAGGTAAATATAACCACAGCTCCTGCCGTGTGACCTGATCCCAGACCTGTCCCAGTTACACTTGAGGAGGAGCAGATGCTCTGAAAACACTCATGTTTGAGTCACTGAGGTCTTGGTGTTAACACTCGATAGCAAAAAAAGAGTCTTTGACAAATAAAGCTGTTTAAAACTGATCTTTTCATATTGTTGAGTCATGAACCAAATGTTTAAATTCATGTTTTGTCTGTTTTATACTGTAGTTGTTCCTCCTGACGTGCGTTATTGTGTTTACTGTTATTGTCTTGTCGATTCATGATAAAAGAGCCGTGTTTGCAGTTGTGCCGTCCTGACATTCACACGTTTTTACTGATATTTATCAAATGTGTTAAAGGTTTCAAAACCTAAAATGATACCATAGTGTTTCGTTTTTATTATTAAAGGGACAGTTCACCTATAAATGAACATGAGCTCATGATTCCTCTCCCTCAGCTCATCCTCATGTGTGTGACATTCTTCTCTCAGACACAATCAGAGTTATATTAATAATGTCCTGACTCTCTAAGCTTCATAATGGCAGTGAATGAAGTCCATAAAAATGCGTCCATCCATCATAAAACTGCTCCGGGGGTTAATAAAGGCTTTCTGAAGTGAAGCGATGGGTTTGAGTAAGAAAAATATCCATATTTAAACTTTATAGACTAAAATAACTAGCATTTCTGCCTTTATAGCTTTTAGTAACTCCCGGAGTTGTGTGGAGCAGTTATATGATGGATAGATGCACTTTTATGATGGATAGATGCACTTTTATGATGGATGAATGCACTTTTATGATGGATGGATGCACTTTTATGATGGATGGATGCGCTTTTATGATGGATGGATGCACTTTTATGATGGAGAGATGTACTTTTATGATGGATGGATGCACTTTTATGATGGATGGATGCACTTTTATGATGGATGGATGCACTTTTATGATGGATGGATGCACTTTTATGATGGACGGATGCACTTTTATGATGGATGGATGCACTTTTATGATGGATGGATGCACTTTTATAATGGATGGATGCACTTTTATGATGGATGGATGCACTTTTATGATGGACGCATGCACTTTTATGATGGACGGATGCACTTTTATGATGAATGGATGCACTTTTATAATGGATGGATGCACTTTAATGATGGATGGATGCACTTTTATGATGAATGGATGCACTTTTATAATGGATGGATGCACTTTAATGATGGACGGATGCACTTTTATGATGAATGGATGCACTTTTATGATGAATGGATGCACTTTTATGATGGATGGATGCACTTTTATGATGGATGGATGCACTTTTATGATGAACGGATGCACTTTTATGATGGACGGATGCACTTTTATGATGGATGGATGCACTTTTATGATGGACGGATGCACTTTTATGATGGATGGATGCACTTTTATGATGGATGGATGCACTTTTATGATGGATGGATGCACTTTTATGATGGATGGATGCACTTTTATGATGGACGGATGCACTTTTATGATGGACGGATGCACTTTTATGATGAACGGATGCACTTTTATAATGGATGGATGCACTTTAATGATGGATGGATGCACTTTTATGATGAATGGATGCACTTTTATAATGGATGGATGCACTTTTATGATGGATAGATGCACTTTTATGGACTGCCATTATAAAGCTTGGAAGAGTTAGGACATTATTAATATAACTCTGATTGTGTTCGTCTGAGAGAAGAATGTCACACACATGAGGATGAGCTGAGGGAGAGGAATCATGGGCTCATGCTCATTTTTAGGTGAACTGGCCCTTTAAGGACCAAGAACGATAACTATCAAGTTTTAATAATGGTCCTAATTCTATGAGAGTGGGGAAGTCTACACCACAACTGTAGCGATAATGATTGAGAAATGATGTTGGAATCACTTTCAAAACTTATGAATGACAACAACACTGACAGCCAATCAGAATCCTTCCTGCTTTAATGCGTAATAATAACAGAAGTCATCATGTGTTGGTGTTGATGCTAATATAGTTCTCTCTATAGTTCTCATTCATTGTGTGAACGGATTTAAAGTGTAGCGTGTGTGTGTGTGTGTGTGTGTGTGTGTGTGTGTGTGTGTGTGTTTAAACGTGTAGCTCTCTGTGCTTCGATGAGGACGGCGACCTGGCCCACGAGTTCTACGAAGAAACGCTAGTCACGAAAAACGGCCGCAAGAAAGCCAAACTAAAACGAGTCCACAAGAATCTCACACCTCAGGTCAGTTCATAGCCCGTCTGAACATTCCCCATCGCTGGAACGTCGTGGTCATTATCGGGTTTTGTTCCGCAGGGAATCATCAAGTTGGATCACCCTTGCATCCACGTGGATTTTCCGGTCGTCATCTGTGAAGCCTGATGCCATCGCTGAGCTCCTGTGAAGATCCGACCGCTGATCCCACACGCTCGGCTGAGCTCAGGCGGGCTGCACACGCGTGTGCGGGGAATCCCGGGGATCGGCCGCGAGAGGCTCCGCCCCGAGAAGAGGCTGCGGCCTGACAATGATGTCCTGACTCTTTCCTTGTAATCCTCCACATGTACATCTTGAAGACTATTATGGGCTGTATGGCCAAGACACTAAGTGTGTTGTTTGTTAGTTTATGACTATAGAAATGGAGAATATTTAGCGATGTTTGACTTGTTTCAGGAGCACATCATGAAGGACTCTCTGGATGTTCGTGGAGCTCATGGTGTAAAACTACAGCCTGACTTTTGCATGTAGTTCCTATAGACCTGATTCTGCTTTCTTTCCAGCCAATAGGAGAGCTCAATGGCTGTTTACTACGCTGTGATTGTTTGTATGCTGATTGGATGATGCTGCCACTCCTTGATTGGACGGTTGAGGCACTGACTGACACAGTGCACTGTGAGAAGCCCCGCCCCCTCTCACTGTCTTTATTTATTACAGATGACATTAAAGAAAATAATGCATATCAAACTGTGCTTGACTGTTAATGCGATATGGGAATTGACTGATTTAATCCATGCGGATTTGATTGGAAAATTAGGGATTTTTATCTGATAAATTGATGGATCATTAATATATTCATTGTCTAAAAATATATATTTTTATGATTTATTTTTACTGCTGAATATTGCACGAAAAGTGATGCAGCATGACGTCATTTCATTTTTAACATCACATTGTTTTTTTGCTCATAACTACACCCCGTTTTATTTTACACACAATATATATAGATTTTAATATTAAAGCTGCACTATGTAAGATTTTTCCAGTAAAATGTCCAAACACCTCTAGGCCAGTGTTATATATTTTGTTGAGTACTCAATATCCCAAATGTTTCCGGCTATTTATAAATGGTGAGATGCTATTTTACCTGAGGAACCGTGTGAGGGCGTGGCCTGTCGATGACATCATATCCGCGGTTTTATTCTGCAGAATCGTTTCCTCTCACTGCAGTGTGAACAAGTGTCAGCAGCCGGCGAGAGAACGCACAGAGTAACGCCATCCCATCATCAACACACTCAGATGTGTGTGTTATGATCAGCAGAGCTTTTGAACATGCCACCTCTAGCGGACGGGAAACTTACATAGTGCACCTTTTAAGGGCCTTTTCACGCCTCCCTTGTTTGGTCCGAATCAAAATGACCGGTGTGATCCTGACCACGGTCCGGACCAAACAGACGACATTTGGTCAGATGAAAAGAGGCAGTCTCGGTCCGGATCAAACTGATCAAAGGTTCGGTTGGTTTCTAGTGTGAAAGCATTTTCTGTGCGGTTCAGACTCTCAGAGCATTTACAGGAAGTTCCTGTTTAAATATTATAATGTTATTTTTACATTTCATCTCGGCTATATTGATTATGAAAAGTGCAAAGATGCGCGATATGTTTTAGAGATGATTTTGAGCACTTCATTGAGTTTTGTTTTGTAGAAAGCCTTTCTTTAAAGTCAATTTGGTTTTGTATCTTAATTTTAATCAATGTTTGATCAGCCAATCGCCTGGATTTAATAAATAAGAAGCGAATATAGCAGACAATAATCGTGACATGAGTCGCGATCACGATTGCTCTTGAACACGTCTCATAAATGAACCCAAACTCAGCCTCACACACATGAGAAATATATAAACATTGTTCCACTCTTTCCAATGACACTGATTGCTGGCATGTCTATTTAATTGGTGGTTTGAAAGTTGGGTTTAATGCAACAAACATGATCCCTGCACGACCTATAGCGTCTCATAAAGTCACTGTCATCCATGCAACACATTTCTTCTCCCTCTTCGTCTTTCTGCCATTTTCTCCGCAGCTAAAGAAACTCTTAAGCCTCTTAAAAGTCCTCGTCCGTGCTCCTAACAAATTTGACTTTTAAGGGTTAAGATGCTTTCTGAATTACTTTTTTCTTTACTAGGATTTTTTAGTTAATTTTAAGAGTAAACGCCCACATTTCAAAGAATTTTCTTAGAATTTTGTCACTTCTCTTTGCATTAAGATTCTTTATGAATACGGCCCTGCATGTTTGCTAATCTCTGTTTGCTAATCTCTGAACTGGACAAAGACACTCGCAGAAACACTATTTCGTAGTGAAGTTTAATTCTATGAATGTTTACCAAGTCAAACATCACTATTATTGTTTATTCTTTGCTTTAGACATTTGAACAAACCACCAGTTGTACAACAAACATGAATGATTTGTCAAATCACGAGGCTGTAACTTACAGATGATAAAATAAGCACATAAATGCCATCGTATAGACTTGTGAGTGGGGTTTATTGAGTCTATCAACCAGCTAGTTACCTCGTAGCATTATGCTAACAACCTCTCATAACACTTTAGCAACCAAATAGCATGTAACACTCCTTCAGAAAATGTGAAGATATCGTTAAACTAATTTTACACGACAGTGATGTTGTCATGATCATCACTGCATTCCATATCCATGATTCCGTCGGTCTCACACCCTAATTGGGGCTAATCCCGCGGGGTTTTCTGAAGGCTAGCTGTGATTTCCTTGGAGAGGACAAAATGAGCCGTGATAGCTTTTAGCTGGTGTGCCTGGAGACTTGTAATCTTTATCACATGAGTTACGCAAACTGCTTCAGTGCATGTGAAACTATTTTACATCCCAAATCTGCAATCAAAACTCCCACGTTAAAGTAGATCATCATTCATTTCAGCTGCAGCTGCATTAGCATTAGCAGAAACGGCCAGTGGCTTGCGCTAATTCAGATCAGAGTTAGAGCGAACTAGACTTGCTGTGTTGTTCACAGTGTGGGTATGTTTGCAATTGAATACTAGCATACTACTCATGCTATTTTGTAGTATTTGTTATAATTCTGTGCAGATATTTGGGAAAATGGATTGAAAATGTGGTAAAATGTGTTACATTAAGATAAGAGTAGTATATTTTTTCAAGTGAAAACTTTCTTTTTTAACACAAAATTGGATTTAAGATGCTAATTATTCATTTATACCATTTCCGCCTGGATTTGTCCGACCCAAATGTAAAAGCTTCCCACACACACACACATACACAGCGTCTCTAAACACACAATCCCTTACGAAAATGAACCATGGTTTTACTACAAATAAAACCAAAAAACCATGGTATTTGTGGTAAAACTGTGGTTATATAAATGGTAATCAATTAGCCAAAAAACCATGGTTACTACACTTTTACTATAATAAAACCATGGTTATTTTTCGTAAGGGATACTGGAGTCATTTTACAGGAAACCCTCTGAAGTTTCATAAAGCACTGCTAAAGTGATGAACATGTGAGTATGTGTTGTCTGAGCTGTAATAACCCCCAAAATAAGAGGCGCTTTTTGATTGTTTGGTTATAATTCATTGTTGAGAGTGTGTAACTCAGGCCCTGCGAGCTCTAGCACCCTGCAGACAGTTCGGGCTGTAAACACTAGATTACAAGAAACACTGGAGAAATATACAGTGGTGTAAATGTCCCCGTGTCATTACATTAATGTTCTCCAGTATTTTCTGTAATCTAGTGGAAACAGCCCAAACTGTCTGCAGGGTGCTAGAACACACATTTAACAAGTATTGATGATGTCATTCGGGACCCTGATCAGGGGTCCGTTCTTCGTACCTCGCTAACTCAGTTAGCTGCTGGATTTGATGTTGACGATTTGGCGTGATCTTGGATCGTTTGGTTCTTCGACGCTCATCCTGGACTTGCTGTCATAGCAACAGCTCCAGAAGCTTAAACCTGCTCGAGCGGCTGATTTCATGTAAACAGGATTAGATTGCATCTTGAGGTGATACTTAAAATCTGTCCCAGCCACTGCTACTTTATTACAAGAGTTCATTACTGAACCAGGGGCAATAATAATCATTTTAAATAATAATAATATACAAATGTTAAATTGTATATGTATATGAGAATGTATATAATATTATAATGTTGTGTATAATACTATAGACACAGCCACTTGATTGAGCGATTTATTTGTGATGGAATAATTACTTTATAATTTTATTGGAGGTTTGCACACATGTTGTACAGTTAATCTGAGCCGTGCATTAATTTAAGTGATGACGGATATTATGGGATGGCTTGATGCAGCGCAGGAGATGCAGAGAATTTGATCTTGACCCTTAAGAAACTTTAATACTGTCACGTTACAAATCTGCTTCAAATTGAATTAAAAATTGAATTACAACATTGAAATAAAAATGTAAAGGGTGTACAAATACTGTATAAAATCGTGAATATAAATAATTGGTAATCATGTAACAAAAAAAACAAAAACATTTATCATTGATCTATTATAACTTTATGTTGGTTTGGTCGTTTGGCTGTTTCCTTATAAAGCTCCAGATATTCGTGGGGTTTTTGTGTAGAGTTTTTTGCCAGGTGGCTTTTTTAATGATATGATGTCATTACGTTGCTGTCTTGACGCCAGCCAATCGCTGCACTGCTGATCATGGTTTCGAGTATCGATGCATCCGCCCTCTTCAGGGAACACAAGAACGCGCACTGATCTCAGATCATTTAATCCAGATATTTAAATCCAATCCGCAAATTCGTTTGAAGAACCAAATTAGCCAGACATCAGTTATCCTGATTAACAGATCTGGGATCTGTCAGATCATCTCAGATGTATTAAGCGAGGTACGAAGAACGGACCCCAGGGAAGCATATTAAAAACACCACATAAACAACATTAAAAACTTGATCTTCAAGAACTAGTCTGACCAACTAGCCAAGGGACGTGCTAAAATACGTCTTAAAGATAAAACAGGGGTGCCATTGAGAGTGTGCTGATCCATCAATGCGGGCTGCTCCTCTCGTTAATTGCTTTCAGATGATTCCCAATAATTGAAACCTCAGGCTCATTAGGCGATGCATTTCAAATATTTATCCAGGAATGTTCCAAACTCTCAGTTGTGCCGTAAATGTTCCTTTAGCCTATAACTTTTGCTTTATGGCGAGTTTGTAACAGAAAATAAACCTCTTTTTTTTCCCGTAATGGGTTTGTTTAGAAGATTGAAACCCTTTTCACTGACGTGTCCTTGGGCACATGATGGCTCTCGCGGTTCTGACGCACGGCCTGACTCTTGCTGTGCCAGGAGTCGCTGTCCTGCTGGTGCTGCTGACCTTCCTTCCCTTCGGGACGGCCCTGTGTCCTGACCAACAGAGCCATGGGGCCTGGGAGAGGAAGAGGAACTCATCCCGTACACAGGAAGCACAGGTCAGTGAAAGTGTGCGTGACTTTAATATCTGACCAGTGCATTATAATCAGTATTTGTGCTCTCATACTTGCTTTGGGTTCATAACTTATGCTAGATGACTGAAACACATCCCTTTTTTCACGGAATGCAATAATAATTGTTGGGTGCAAAGGGATTAGTTCACTTCAAAATGATAGTTTCCTCATCCCAGATGTTCATGTGTTTCTCTCTTCAGTTTTTTGAGGATCACTCCAGGATTGTTCTGCTCATAATGGACTTCAATGGGAACCAACGGCTGAAGGTCCAGATCACAGGAAGGGCTTCAGAGGCTCTGACCAATCCCAGAGGAGGAATAGAGTCTGATCTAGACAAACCATCCCACATTTACAACACACACACACATTTATATAGAGTCGGAAAAGGGTGGCTTGCCAAAGAGTTCCTGCCTCAAGTGGAGGAGTTCAGGTATCTAGGGGTCTTGTTCACGAGTGAGGGAAGGATGGAACGGGAGATTGACAGACGGATCGGTGCAGCTTCTGCTGTAATGCGGGGTGAAGAAAGAGCTGAGCTGTAAGGCGAAAGGACAAGATCCCGGATAGCTTCCTAAAGGTCCTTTCACACTGGACGCAATTTTGACTCAATGGTTTTATTTTTTGATCAGCTGTTTGTGTAATGAGTGCTTCCACACCGAACGCGAATGTGCTGTGGCACATTTTTCATTTCGATGTCGATTTTAGTTAACACTCACGGCGACAGAAAAGGCTCCAACCAATCACATTCAAGGAAACAAAGGTCACAAAATGTCCAATAGATGTCATTAGCTATTCAATCAACATTAAAGGGATAGTTCACCCAGAAATGTAAATTCTGTCATGAATGCCGTCCCCTCATGTCTCTGGACACCCGTCAGATCTCCGCTCATCTTCAGACACAGATGAAGATATTTTAGTGTAAATCTGATGCTC
The DNA here is from genome assembly GCA_023566225.1 of Romanogobio albipinnatus. NCBI lineage: Eukaryota > Metazoa > Chordata > Actinopteri > Cypriniformes > Gobionidae > Romanogobio > Romanogobio albipinnatus. The sequence goes on from CM042263.1 coordinate 1,388,881, forward strand.
AGAAAGGCCTCCATTGGCTCAATGCACTGCACACTCTCAAGACCCATAAAAGCACTAAAGACTAAAGATCCAGAGTCCATCTCACTACAGCGGCTCTACAATAACTTTATGAAGCGATGAGAATAGTTTCTGTGCGCAAACAAACCCTAAATAACGACTAATATAGAGATTACCGATTTCAGAACACTCATCATGAAGCTTCAGAGCGTTATGAATCAGTGAGTCGATTCAGCGGTTCAGAGTGTTATGAATCAGTGAGTCGATTCAGAGCGTTATGAATCAGTGAGTTGATTCAGCGGTTTGGAGCGTTATGAATCAGTGAGTTGATTCAGCGGTTTGGAGCGTTATGAATCAGTGAGTCGATTCAGAGGTTCAGAGCGTTATGAATCAGTGAGTCGATTCAGAGCATTATGAATCAGTGAGTCGATTCAGAGCGTTATGAATCAGTGAGTCGATTCAGAGCGTTATGAATCAGTGAGTCGATTCAGAGCGTTATGAATCAGTGAGTCGATTCAGTGGTTCGGAGCGTTATGAATCAGTGAGTCGATTCAGCGGTTCAGAGCGTTATGAATCAGTGAGTCGATTCAGAGCGTTATGAATCAGTGAGTCGATTCAGAGCGTTATGAATCAGTGAGTCGATTCAGAGCGTTATGAATCAGTGAGTCGATTCAGAGCGTTATGAATCAGTGAGTCGATTCAGAGCGTTATGAATCAGTGAGTCGATTCAGCGGTTCGGAGCGTTATGAATCAGCGAGTCGATTCAGCGGTTCGGGGCGTTATGAATCAGCGAGTCGATTCAGTGGTTCGGGGCGTTATGAATCAGCGAGTCGATTCAGCGGTTCGGAGCGTTATGAATCAGTGAGTCGATTCAGCGGTTCGGGGCGTTATGAATCAGCGAGTCGATTCAGTGGTTCGGGGCGTTATGAATCAGCGAGTCGATTCAGCGGTTCGGGGCGTTATGAATCAGCGAGTCGATTCAGCGGTTCGGGGCGTTATGAATCAGCGAGTCGATTCAGCGGTTCGGAGCGTTATGAATCAGTGAGTCGATTCAGCGGTTTGGAGCGTTATGAATCAGCGAGTCGATTCAGCGGTTTGGAGCGTTATGAATCAGCGAGTCGATTCAGCGGTTCGGAGTGTTATGAATCAGCGAGTCGATTCAGCGGTTCGGAGTGTTATGAATCAGTGAGTCAACTCTGAAATCGGTCATCTCTATATTAGTCGTTATTTAGGGTTTGTTTGCGCACAGAAACTATTCTCATCGCTTCATAAAGTTATTGTAGAGCCGCTGTAGTGAGATGGACTCTGTATCTTTAGTCTTTAATGCTTTTATGGGTCTTGAGAGTGTGCAGTGCATTGAGCCAATGGAGGCCTTTCTGAGCCGTGGGATTTACACTAAAATGCGCTGCTACTGTCTCTCGAGGAGCTTCTCAAACTCTCCCACGGACTTTTGAAAGTAAGAGCGGAACCGGCCATGATGAAGCTTTAGCTCCTGTAGATTAGCATACTCCCCTTCAGACTCTCTGTTCTTTAAGACTGGGTGAACCAAAACCTTCTTCTCGGTCTTTTAAATAAAATGAGAAGCTCGTCTTCACTGGATGAGGAAGTGTCCGTGTTTTCTCAGCTGTCGCCGCGAATGTTTGGGATGTTGGAGCTCTGGAACGTCTCAGACGTCGCATCACGGCTCGCATGACACGAAATATTCGTTTTTCCGCTTCGCTTTTTCATTGCGCGTCCAGTGTGAAAGGGCCTTAAATGCAAATATCGGATACAGGTCGCTTTTAAAAGATGATGTAAGCGTGTCGTCAAGACCTATATATAATAATAATAATAATACTTACATTAAGTTGTGCAATATATTTTTTACATGCGTTTTTACATTTTGAAATCAGTTTTTACAACAGAAATTAATAAATCAAAAACTTACTTTAGCTTTTCATCTAAAAACAAAATTAATTTCCTGTCATCATGGAGAAATAAAGAGGACTGGACTTTGTAAACAATGGGGCCGTACTTCCGCCTACATCACGTGACCTTTCTGTCGTGATTGCTCAATCCGTGGTGTGTCTCAGAGCAGCTCAAGATGAGCATTAGAGGTTAAAGTGTGTAAATGTGTGTGTGTGTTGTAAATGTGGTGATGGTTTGTCTAGATCAGACTCTATTCCTCTGGGATCGGTCAGAGCCTCTGAAGCCCTTCCTCTGAAACTGCAGTGATCTGGACCTTCAGACGTTGGTTCCCATTGAAGTCCATTATGAGCAGAAAAATCCTGGAGTGATCCTCAAAAAACTGAAGAAAGAAACACATGAACATCTGGGATGAGATGAGGCGAGGAATCATCAGGTGATGTTCATTTTGAAGTGAACTAATCCTTTAAGAAACTAAAAATGACCATTTCCTGAACAGCTGCTTATCAGATTTCAGTGTTTTCTCATCCGTTTTCCAATAAAGCTCCATGTTATTGCTGTTCAAGCTCTCTCTTGTTTTTACTCTGTTCTTAGCTTTCTCTGCAAAATACCCATAAAGTCGAGTCAGCAGAGAAGAGGAAGCAGGTCAGCTGTGTTTACTGGCTTCGTCGAGCATGATGACCGCTTCGCTCAGACACCGGAGGTCAGTTCTCGATCTTCTGATCATGAAGACAGAGCTGACTCACTCGCACTGACTAAAATGTGTGCTATGGATATGAACGATACCTCAAATTGTGTGGCTTGTTAGTTTTCGTTCATTTTTTCAGTGCAGTAATTGATCAAATGAACCCTAGCAGCTAATACCCTTTCAGAACACCCTAGCAACTCCATAGCGATGAGCTAAACTCGCCCAGAGCCCCGTGTGGTGGTGAGTTTAGCAAATCTATTATTTAGAAAACATAAGCCAATTTTTAGAAGCCATTCAAACAGAAAACGCAAGTGGAATGGGAATAAAATGCAAAGTCTCAAAATGTGTTTTTTCAAACTTAAACTTGATTGCAGCATTTAGTTTTGCAGTTTTACCCTGGAATTGGGCTACTTTTAAGTGGTTGTCGCGGGTCAATTTTTTACGTGGGTTGATGCGCTCGCCTCAGTGAAGAATTTGCCCGCCTGATGGAAAAGATTGCATTGAGCTATCTTTGGGCTACTTAACCCCTAATCACCCCTTGGGGTCCAGCTGACCTCACTGGACTTTCCCTTCATTTTTAAAAAGTGTTCCCTTCATCTCAGGGGTATGAGACTCTGAGACTTTTCCTACATAATCTATCTAAACATGCACAACAAATCTGATTTGGTTGTTCTAAAGGTGTGTAAAAAATGTTTTACCATTTAAGGTCCTCGGGTCAGATTGACCCCACATTGAAAATGAATGAAAAATAAAAAAACTATTATTTTTCACTTTGTCACAAAAATAAAACAAAATCCAATATAAATCAGAAAATTTCTAGGGAGACCATCTAAAACCAGCTTGACCAGCTAAATCAGGCTGGGAGACCATCTAAAACCAGCTTGACCAGCTAAATCAGGCTGGGAGACCATCTAAAACCAGCTTGACCAGCTAAATCAGGCTGGGAGACCATCTAAAACCAGCTTGACCAGCTAAGTCAGGCTGGGAGACCATCTAAAACCAGCTTGACCAGCTAAATCAGGCTGGGAGACCATCTAAAACCAGCTTGACCAGCTAAGTCAGGCTGGGAGACCATCTAAAACCAGCTTGACCAGCTAAGTCAGGCTGGGAGACCATCTAAAACCAGCTTGACCTGCTAAATCAGGCTGGGAGACCATCTAAAACCAGCTTGACCAGCTAAGTCAGGCTGGGAGACCATCTAAAACCAGCTTGACCTGCTAAATCAGGCTGGGAGACCATCTAAAACCAGCTTGACCTGCTAAATCAGGCTGGGAGACCATCTAAAACCAGCTTGATCAGCTAAATCAGGCTGGGAGACCATCTAAAACCAGCTTGACCAGCTAAGTCAGGCTGGGAGACCATCTAAAACCAGCTTGACCTGCTAAATCAGGCTGGGAGACCATCTAAAACCAGCTTGACCAGCTAAGTCAGGCTGGGAGACCATCTAAAACCAGCTTGACCAACTAAATCAGGCTGGGAGACCATCTAAAACCAGCTTGACCAGCTAAATCAGGCTGGGAGACCATCTAAAACCAGCTTGACCAGCTAAATCAGGCTGGGAGACCATCTAAAACCAGCTTAACCAGCTAAATCAGGCTGGGAGACCATCTAAAACCAGCTTGACCAACTAAATCAGGCTGGGAGACCATCTAAAACCAGCTTGACCAGCTAAGTCAGGCTGGGAGACCATCTAAAACCAGCTTGACCAACTAAATCAGGCTGGGAGACCATCTAAAACCAGCTTGACCAACTAAATCAGGCTGGGAGACCATCTAAAACCAGCTTGACCAGCTAAATCAGGCTGGGAGACCATCTAAAACCAGCTTGACCTGCTAAGTCAGGCTGGGAGACCATCTAAAACCAGCTTGACCAGTTAAATCAGGCTGGGAGACCATCTAAAACCAGCTTGACCAGCTAAATCAGGCTGGGAGACCATCTAAAACCAGCTTGACCAGCTAAGTCAGGCTGGGAGACCATCTAAAACCAGCTTGACCTGCTAAATCAGGCTGGGAGACCATCTAAAACCAGCTTGACCAGCTAAGTCAGGCTGGGAGACCATCTAAAACCAGCTTGACCTGCTAAATCAGGCTGGGAGACCATCTAAAACCAGCTTGACCAGCTAAGTCAGGCTGGGAGACCATCTAAAACCAGCTTGACCTGCTAAATCAGGCTGGGAGACCATCTAAAACCAGCTTGACCTGCTAAATCAGGCTGGGAGACCATCTAAAACCAGCTTGACCAGCTAAATCAGGCTGGGAGACCATCTAAAACCAGCTTGACCTGCTAAATCAGGCTGGGAGACCATCTAAAACCAGCTTAACCAGCTAAATCAGGCTGGGAGACCATCTAAAACCAGCTTGACCAGCTAAATCAGGCTGGGAGACCATCTAAAACCAGCTTGACCTGCTAAATCAGGCTGGGAGACCATCTAAAACCAGCTTGACCTGCTAAATCAGGCTGGGAGACCATCTAAAACCAGCTTAACCAGCTAAATCAGGCTGGGAGACTATCTAAAACCAGCTTGACCAGCTAAATCAGGCTGGGAGACCATCTAAAACCAGCTTGACCTGCTAAATCAGGCTGGGAGACCATCTAAAACCAGCTTGACCAGCTAAATCAGGCTGGGAGACCATCTAAAACCAGCTTGACCAGCTAAATCAGGCTGGGAGACCATCTAAAACCAGCTTGACCTGCTAAATCAGGCTGGGAGACCATCTAAAACCAGCTTGACCAGCTAAATCAGGCTGGGAGACCATCTAAAACCAGCTTGACCAGCTAAGTCAGGCTGGGAGACCATCTAAAACCAGCTTGACCTGCTAAATCAGGCTGGGAGACCATCTAAAACCAGCTTGACCAGCTAAATCAGGCTGGGAGACCATCTAAAACCAGCTTGACCAGCTAAATCAGGCTGGGAGACCATCTAAAACCAGCTTGACCTGCTAAATCAGGCTGGGAGACCATCTAAAACCAGCTTGACCAGCTAAATCAGGCTGGGAAACCATCTAAAACCAGCTTGACCTGCTAAATCAGGCTGGGAGACCATCTAAAACCAGCTTGACCAGCTAAATCAGGCTGGGAGACCATCTAAAACCAGCTTGACCAGCTAAATCAGGCTGGGAGACCATCTAAAACCAGCTTGACCAGCTAAATCAGGCTGGGAGACCATCTAAAACCAGCTTGACCAGCTAAATCAGGCTGGGAGACCATCTAAAACCAGCTTGACCAGCTAAATCAGGCTGGGAGACCATCTAAAACCAGCTTTACCAGCTAAGTCAGGCTGGGAGACCATCTAAAACCAGCTTGACCAGCTAAATCAGGCTGGGAGACCATCTAAAACCAGCTTGACCAGCTAAATCAGGCTGGGAGACCATCTAAAACCAGCTTGACCTGCTAAATCAGGCTGGGAGACCATCTAAAACCAGCTTGACCAGCTAAGTCAGGCTGGGAGACCATCTAAAACCATCTTAACCAGTTAAATCAGGCTGGGAGACCATCTAAAACCATCTAAAACCAGTTAAGTCAGGCTGGGAGACCATCTAAAACCAGCTTGACCAGCTAAATCAGGCTGGGAGACCATCTAAAACCAGCTTTACCAGCTAAGTCAGGCTGGGAGACCATCTAAAACCAGCTTGACCAGCTAAATCAGGCTGGGAGACCATCTAAAACCAGCTTGACCAGCTAAATCAGGCTGGGAGACCATCTAAAACCAGCTTGACCAGCTAAATCAGGCTGGGAGACCATCTAAAACCAGCTTGACCAGCTAAGTCAGGTTGGGAGACCAGTTTAGCCAGGCTGCTAAAACCAGCTACTTCCAGCTTAAACCAGCTAAGACCAGCCAACCTGCTTAGGCTGGTTTTAGCTGGATTTTTCAGCAGTGAACACAAAGACGCGCCAAAAAATAAGTGCGTGATATTCGTCACGGTGTGCACAGGCCTTGAGGATTATTATTGGCACTTTTGGTGTGAAAGGGCCTTTACATTTGCCCAAAAAAAGAACTTTTTTTGTTATTAAAAAACCAAGCCCAGCTCAAGTGAACAAAATAATGCAAAATTGTAATGCATTACTTTTCAAAGTAACTTTTTTCCCCACCATTATCAAAGACTTTAATCTACAGTGCGTTGAATGTACATGTTGTATCAGTATTTGTGCCCTCTGGGAATGATACCCATGACTTTGTGTCATATTCAACTATTAATTTCTTTAGCTATAAAACTTTTTAATTAGCATTATCTCTACCGCCATCTCCCATTTCATCACTTTCGCAGTGATTTATTATTCTTATCATTTAAGGTCTGCTTGGAGTCTTCTAGATCAGCCTGGCAACCAGAACCAGGGGCTGATCTGAGGTCAGGCTAAACCAATCCTTCATCACGGTAAGATCTGAAGTCTGGCCGGGCGCCCGGGGCTGGTGACAGGTGGGTGAGGCGGGCAGGAATTCGAGGGGTGTGTTCTCTCCGAGATCAAAACTGAATACACAGCTGCTTTAAGAGACTCTCAGTGACCAGCACAGAGCAGGTGTACGTCAACAGAAGAACAGTTGAGGACGTCTGGAGAGAGGCAATCTTTCACTGCGGTGAGGAGCTTTTATTTGGAGTGACACAAGACAGAAAGCGTTCATTTAAACATCTTTTCTGAAGAAAAATGTTAAATATTAATGCAAGTTGTGTTTTTGGAGTATGTGCAGTATAGTAATATGGATATGGTGAAAAAAAACCTGTTATGTGTACAAATCAGACCAAATTTTTATTTAGTTTTAGCCATAGTCTTTAACTAAAATGCCATTTAGTTTTAGTCATATTTTAGGCATCTGAATTGTTTTGTTTTAGTCTAGATTTAGTCGACTATTTATCATAAGATTTTAAATCTGCAGTAGATTCAGTCAGCTAAAATAGAATGAGTTTATTTGAATTGTAATGCATTCATTGCGCATTTAAGCATTACATAACCGACTGTTACTTTAAATCTTATCATAATTGTGTTTTTGACCGTTCAAGCGCAAAAATACACATCTCTATAGTTTTTATAATGTTGTATTTCTGTTTTAGTCAGTATATCAGGTTAAGCTAAAGGTTATTTTATATAATTTCAAGTAATTAATATGTTTTAGTGAGCTATTCTAACCCTGATACTTTATTGAATAATATGTCAAATACTGTTCTCAGTCTTTCCTCCTGACTATGAATTACATGGGAATTACATTAAATACAGTTTAGTGTGTAATCAAACGTATATATAATGCGTGACTTTTGATTATAAACAAGCTGGAAATACACCGGGACTCTTATTTTGAAATGCCTTATGTGGCGTTCACACCGGGCGCGACGCTTGAACATTTTGAGTTTACTCGCTTCATTCGCGCGTGAAATTCAAATTCGCGTGTGACAACTACACAACAGACGCGAATTCGCTTCATGGGAGGGGCTTCTATATGAGCCTATATGAGCCAGCTCGTCTCGGTCACTTGACGTCTTTTTTGTAAAAAATACTACTATTAATGTGTGACAAAACGTAGTTTAAAGACTTTTTCAGGCGATAATGTAGTTGTTTAAAGCTCAAATCTGTGGTTAATTTATAAAAAGAGCCTATTTGAGCATTTTATCTGGCGTTTTCGGAGTTGTGAGCTCCAGGCGATCAGTGGCATCCACCGGGTCTCCACATACGGCCACGATTATCTTGTCCTCCATTGTTGTTGGGATTTCTGCCTCCGCTTGTAAATGCGTCACTACTAGAGCAAGCTCGTGATTGGTTAACGCGGCGCAAAATATCCGGCAGAGTTCAGATTTTTCAACTTGAGCGATTCAAAACGCTCAAGTTGCGTCATTCCCGCCGCCTCATTCGTGCGAATCGTGCAAATCTCGCCTTCTCATTCGTGCGAATCGCGCCGCAGATGCCATTTCGCGTCTCTGCATTGACTTAACATGTAAATCACTCGCGCGAATCGCGTCCGGTGTGAACGCACCATTACTATTGCAGTTCAGATGAGGGAGATAAAATATGCGTCGTTACAACCACTGTACTATATAAACATGGTAAAGTAAACATTGTGATTATTCCTCAGCATTAGTTCATAAACATAACCTGTCGTAAATATGTGTTATTTACTGATTAATCCGCTCTGAGGCGCTGTCGCGTGAGCCTGTAGAAGCTCAACAGCGCCGTTTTCCCCGCCGTTAGATCCGCACGTGAGCTCATTCATTAAGGTGCGTTCACACCGGAGGCGATTCGCGCGAGTGATTTACATGTTAAGTCAATGCAGAGACGCGAAATGGCATTCTGCGGCGCGATTCGCGCGATTGAGGCGGCGCGAATGACACTAATTGAGCGTTTTAAACGCGCGAATCGCTCACGTTGAAAAATCTGAACTCTGGCGGATATTTCGCGCCGCGTTAACCAATCACGAGCTTGCTCTAGTAGTGACACATTTACAAGCGCAGGCAGAAATCCCAACAACAATGGAGGACAAGATAATGGTGGCCGTATGTCATCCTATCACAACAGGAACAGGAATAAAAGGAATAAAGGAATAAAAGGGATCTTGCTTGGAAGAAAGTGAGTTATTGTGAGCCATTGTGAGCCAAGTGAGCCATTTCACAACGAGACTGGAGCAGAAAAAAAGAGCCAGAGCAGCGGCAAATGTGAGAAGGACTAGCCGAGGAAAGGCGGGTCTCTCCGGGTAAACGAGCGCGGAATGCCACTGATCGCCTGGATCTCACAACTCCGAAAACGCCAGATAAAATGCTCAAATAGGCTCTTTTTATAAATTAACCACAGATTTGAGCTTTAAACAACTATATTATCGCCTGAAAAAGTCTTTAAACTACGTTTTGTCACACATTAATAGTAGTATTTTTTACAAAAAAGACGTCAAGTAACCGAGACGAGCTGGCTCATATAGGCTCATATAGAAGCCCCTCCCATGAAGCGAATTCGCGTCTGTTGTGTAGTTGTCACACGCTAATTTCACTCGCGAATGAAGCGAGTAAACTCAAAATGTTCAAGCGTCCACCTTCGCGCGATTAGCGCAAATTATTCGTGCGAATTGCGTCCGGTGTGAACGCCACATTACACAGCAGTTCTGACTGGATCTCTTCCCTAATCGACCCTCACTAACATTTTCATCTTGTTTTTATTCGTTGACGAAAATTACAGTAGATTTTCCTCATAGTTTTTGTCATCCAAAACTGTATCATACAAATAAATAGTTAAAAATCATACATTGTGATTTCTGGATTTTGTTTTTTAGATTATGTCTCTCACAGTGGACATGCACCTACGACGACAATTTCAGACCCTCCATGATTTCCAAGTGGGAGAACTTGCAAAATATCAGGGTGTTCTTATTTTTATTTTTTCATTTTTATTTTTTTATTTATTTATTTGAACATGTAAAAAAAAAAAAAAAGTCATATAATATCAGGAGAAAATATATATGTACCCAAATCATACATACCTACATACTTACAATATTATTAAAAATACCAAATAAAAAAGAACAAATAAAAAAGAACATACACTTCTCTATACACACTTCCAAAATTATTATAAATAATTAAGTACTTCAAAAGGAAAAAACAAAAAAATTTCCCATGTTCAAAAAGGAGTAGGAAGAAGTTCAAAAAACTGTTCTAGTCCAACCCCCCTTATCTCTATTTTTCCCTTAATTAAACACAAATAGAATCGTTGCTTTACATATTTACATAAACATACACTATATATCTACTTCCAGTGCTTATATTCACATAAATATAAGCTTTAAGGTGTATATACTTACATAGTGCACCTTTAATTACAAAAATACATTTTTGTTGACGATAAAAGCAGTGGCCATGATGCGAAAGAACGGATTTAGACATTAGGGAACAAACACCTTATATACCTCCTGCTGTGGTCCGAAGCAAACACACACACGGCATTCGTCATCGTATTTTTGATTAAAAATACAAAAAAACAGCATTATTGTGAAATATTAAAATTGTATTTTCTATTTGAATAGAACCTTTTGTAACATGAATGTCTTTACTGTCACTTTTGATCAATCTAATGCGTCTTCTTTCCCAAAAAAAAAGTTGACCTCTAGTGAACGGAAAACTTACATAGTGCACCTTTAATTACTTAATTATTTTAACGTTAGTCATTTTACTTAAACTTATATAAACGAAAATATGAAATTTAGCCTGCAAATGATTGTTTTCAAATCGGATTTATTATTTATTTAAATGAATGTAAATACATTTTTGTTGACGATAAAAGCAGCGGCCATGATGCGAAAGAACGGAACAAACACCTGTCTAATGTTTTTACCTCACATTAGACGTTAGCAGTGAAACCCGCTCGCAGCTGTACGATCTGCCTTCTGTTTATAAGCGGCTGTGTTGGCTCTTAGTCCTTTATTAGTACAAGATGTGTTTTAGTATTGAGGTATTCGCCCGGAGCGGGGACTGGGAATGCCTCCTGCTGTGGTCCGAAGCAAACACACACACGGCATTCGTCATCTGAGGGACAAATGCACTCGAACTACTCGCACATTAATATTTGTAATTCTCAATGAAGCACTGAAACCAAGTGTGATGTTTTCATGACATCTGCCCTTCAAAGGCGACATCAAAGGTGACCCCTCTGGACTGCAGCTGTTGGTGGTTTTCCTTCGATCCGCCCCCTCCACTTTTCCTGCTAATGTAGACCTCAGAACTCCTATAGCAGTGACCGCACCGTGTCATTACGCCCATCTTCACTACACATGGTCTTTCCGGGAGGCCTTTATGTTCTGTAGGCGACGGCGTCCTATAGGGACCCTGTTCTCGCCAGTGACCCTACAAACATTAGCATCTGTAAAGAGCAAGTGGGATACTCATGGTAAAATATGTGTACTATGGGATGTTATGAGGTCCTAAGGTTGTCGCATCGCATGAGTCAGTGCACAGGATGGTCCCCAATGCCACAGGAAACAGCTCTTCCCTGCAGTCAGCAGTTAAAGGAACACTATTTCTTCATTTTCCGACTCCCCTAGAGTTTTCGTTTCCGTTTTATAATCCATTCAGCCGATCTCTGGGTCTGCACTGTTAGCATAGCTTAGCATAGATCATTGAATCTGATTAGACCGTTAGCATCTCTCTTGATCTGATATTACGCAGCGGCTGAAAATAGTCCCAGCGCTCCCCGTGTGAGCCGGTTGTCCCGTTGGTTATGTTGACTGAAGTTAGCCTATTTTCAGCCGCTGTGTGATATCATTGCGCCGCTGCACTCATGGGGCGGCTCACAGCTCTTGATTATTACGCAGGAATGAGAGTATAGTTCCTGCCATATCGGCCTAGAACATCACAACTTCTCATTTTCCGTCGGTCTTAGCACACGATGAACGACAGAAGAGTCTCGTTTTAAAGAGGAGAAATATCAACACTCTTTGGTCATTGTTGAGCGAGATGCTAACGGGCTAATCAGATTCAATAATCTACGCCTGAAAACGGAAACGAAAACGAAATTGAAAAATGAGCCTATTTTCAAAAAAGTGGCGTGTTCCTTTAATTAACGTTTTTACGACAAATTCAAGGCATTACACAAAGTAAACAGAACGATCTCCGGGTCTGCACTTTTAGCATAGCTTAGCATAGATCATTGAATCTGATTAGACCGTTAGCATCTCGCTTGATATATTACGCAGCGGCTGAACATAGGCTAACTTCCGTCAACATAACAACCATGACAACCGGCTCACACAGGGAGTGCTGGGACTATTTTCAGCCGCTGCGTAATATCATATATAACGGTCTACTCAGATTCAATGATCTATGCTAAGCTATGCGAAAAGTGCTACCGCCAGACCTGGAGATCGACTGAATGGATTCGCAAATGGTCAAACTCAACTGTTCAACTCTAGGGGAGTCGGAAAATTAGCCTATTTTCACAAATAGTGGCGTGTTCCTTTAATGCCAGTTCCACCAACTTCGTGGACGATGGGAATTTATTTACAGTTTAAATGTAGGTATTATTTTAAAAAAGTGAATGTTACATTCTAGTTCTTTCGCAAGGCTAATTGACTCCAGTGTAGTGTATTAAAATCTATTTATCAGTGTTTATGGTAATAGAATTCAAAAAGTACCATGTCGTTGCCATGATACATCATCAAAAACATGTTACTAACATTATACATGTCAAAAACACGGTACTACCGTGTTCTGTGATATTACCTACTTTTTGCTAGTCAGTCAGACTGTTTTTGCTAGTCAGACTCTTTTTGCTAGTCAGTCAGACTGTTTTTGCTAGTCAGTCAGACTCTTTTTGCTAGTCAGTCATACTCTTTTTGTTCCGCCATGTCAAAATGGGGCAAATAATAAGGCATAAAAGAGAAAATCTCGTTCTTCGCAATTATTTCGGAGTGAAATGTGATCCGTGTGTAATGGCTCTGGACTCCTGCAGGTCTCAGATCAGCTCGGTTCAGTAGAAACGCTTCTTCATCCCCAGCGGAGAAATCCGGACGAAACCAACTCGCCATTTAGGGGGGGACCGAGGACACGTTATTGAGAACTCCTCTGTTTTACATCCAAAATAACAACTTAGGCACTTAATATCAAATTATCTGTCTTAATCTGTCGTATTATATTGAGTGGTCGTGACTTACATTAAAGAGTAGTAATTTTTGCGTCATGTATACGAACTCGCACCCCTCTACTCACAACTATATGCGTCAATCTGAGGGCCAAGATTCACACACATTCAATCTCTGATCCAGATGAGCCCGAGTGGGACTCTCTAAACGCGCACGGGGCGGTTTAATGCGTTAAAACAATGTTTAAAGACGGGTTTGTTTTGAAATAGCGAGTGGGAGTTTATAGTTATGAGGTGTTGGCATCCGCTGGATGGATGGATGGACGCCTCGTGGTAGTTTATGAGTGATCGGTCCGGTGTGCTGAACGGGTTCAGTCCGATCTGATACAGGTCAGTGTTTCCTCTAATACACCACAGTTATGTTTGTGTAACGGGTTCTAGGAAGAGGAAGCGGGGTTGTAAGGCGCAACTGTAAATTGCTGTTTTGAAACTAAGTTTGAACGTGTTTAAAATATAAGTGTTTATTATTATTTCTTTCATTTAAGTTCAAATGCCAGAGCGGCGAACAATGTCATGGGTTCGGTTCCGAGGGAACAATACACACTATCAGTCTAAAGTGTGTTTTTAGTCTCTTAATCTCACCGAGGCTGTATTTATTTGATCCAGAATATTGTGAAATATTTTTACAATTTAAAATAACTTTTTTCTGTGTGAATATATTTTAAAATGCAATTTATTTATGTGATTCAAAGCTGAATTTATCCTTCAGTCCTTCAGAACTCATTCTAATATGCCGATTTGACACATTTAGGATTATTATCAGTGTGTAAAACAGCTTTTTTATGATTCTTAGATTAATATATAGTTCAAAAGAACAGTATCTATTTGAAATAGAAGCTTTTGTAACATTGTACTACTGTTCAAAAGTTTTGGGTCGGTAAAAATTATTTTATTTTTTGGGGGAATAACTTAAAGAAATTAACCCTTTAACTGTCTCCCCCCTTTTTGAGAATACACATGAAAATGCACTCCAAACTTAAAGGGCTGTAATTCAAGAATGCTTTGGAATATAGACCAAAGTTTGGTTTTAAAGACGACACTCTGCAGATTATTGCTGAAGTGAAGGCAATTCAAAATATGAAAGTATGAAAGAGTTGTGGAAGATTAAATTTACTGTAAATGAAAAATACTGTACTAAATATTTATTTCATATGAAATATATATTTTACAAAACATAATTTACTATAAAATGACTATAAAATCAAAGCCATGTGTCTAACCAATTTGTGTTCCAAATTTGAAATTGATATCACCAAAATTAAAGTCCCCATGAGATGTTGTTTAGGTGCTGTACCAAAAACAGCCACCGGGCGTCATTCAAATTCCATTGATTGTTTTTTTGATGCATTTTCTTTAAATTTCTGTCCAAATATCACTTCCATCACAAAACGGTCACCAAATATGGACCCTTGAGACTCAGACCTTTCCAACGATATGTGTTTTGTCAAGATTGGAAAAGATTATAAAGTTGTTAAAATAATTGTTGTAATATGAAACATGACACCGCCCACTAGGGGGAGGAGCCCGCTAGAATAATTTAGAGTAACGTTTCCATGGTAACACAATGTCCGATTTCAAAACGGTTTTCACAGGATGAAATTTGAGTTTGTAAGCTTTCAAATGATCCCTAATTTATGATAATTACTTAAATATATGATACGAAAAAAAGGCGATCAAGAAAAGAGCACCAGGCGTCCCACCTGTGGAACGGTGACAGTTAAGAGGTTAATACATTTTTTCAGCAAGGATGCTATAAAATGCTTTAAATATGAAGCAAAAGCTTTATATTTCAGATAAATGCTGTTCTTTTGAACTATATATTCATTAAACAGAGCTGCCAACTTTTCGGAAAATCTTGGAGTGAGATTTGACGGGGGCAACCAAAATTTTGTCTGCGTACAAAGCTATTTTTTTTGCCTAATTCAGCATATATATATATACACACACACACACACACACACACACACACACACACACACACACACACACACACACACACACACACACACACACACACACACACACACACACACACACACACACACACACACACACACACTTCAGTAGTTCACCACAGAAAACATTCTCTCTTCATCAGCATTTGAATGGGCTAGTATTGTTTTTGTTGTTGTTGATTTCTTAGACAAAATGCATCTATAAGACACAATTTTAAAGCACTATGTAGAGGCATGATTTTGTCTAAAAAGAACTACTTTAACTTACAATCTACTTGTAAGTTAAACTAGTTGTTACATTCAAGCTACCCTTTTTAAAAAATAGCTAAGTTACTATCAAAAAGCATTTTTACAATGGCATTGTTACAAATAACTCAACAATTGTTAATGAAGAATGTTATAATATTTGGGGTTTCAAGCAACATAATGCGATTTAATTATGATTTCAAAGAGTATGGGGTGAATTCAGGGTTATTGGGACACTTTTTTAATAATAATAATAATCAATATAGCTGCAGCCAAGAGCAAAGAGATGGCAGGGAGTGTCAGACCAACTGCAACAATGAGCAATTAAAGGCATTTTAAGATGATTTTAGACAAAATGGCTGAAAAGTCATAAATACAGTCACTAATAATATGATTTAATTGTTTATTACTTTTGACCAATTGGTGGCGCAGTTATGAAATTGATGTGGTGTGGTCAGAGTGAGGTGACAATGACCACAGTTTGGTGTCAATATGTCAAAGCACTGCAGAGATACAGCCTCAAGAGTCATTTATGCCTCAACTTCGTCTCTGCGCTATACGAAAACGTTTTTGTCTGTTGACACGAAATTAATAACTGTTTGCAGACATTGCCACCTTGTGGAATAAAGCTGAATTGCACTTATTTCGTCTTTTATTGATTCATTTATTATTGTGCAGAAAAAAAACTGTACACTCTTACACACCTCGGGTCGTTAGCGACCCTATACAATTTTGACAAAAAACTAGTGGAAAAACAGGCATTCAATTATAATTTTTTTCCTTATATTGTTTAAGATAGATTGATTGAGGAATACTACGAAGGTTGATGTCTAACTTTAAAAAATGAATGAGGAGGAGGGCAGTGAATGACGTCTGCTTTAAGGGTTAAGAGACTAAACATTAACCTCTTAACGGTCACCGTCCCGCTGGCGGGACACCTGGCACTTTTTTTTTTGATCGCCTATTTCGTATAATATATTTGAGTAATTATCATAAATTAGGTATCATTCGAAAGCTTACGGACTCAAAATTCATCCTGTGAAAACTGTTTTGAAATTGGACGTTGCGCTACCATGGAAACGGTACTTTAAATTCTTCTAGCGGGCTCCTCCCCCTAGTGGGCGGTGTCATGTTTCATATCGCAACATTTATTTTAACGACTTTATAATCAAAATCTTTTCTAATCTTGACACATATCGTCGGAAAGGTCTGAGTCTCAGGGGTCCATATTTGGTGACTGTTTTGTGATGGAAGTGACATTTGGACAGAAATTTACAGGAAAATGCATCAAAAAACAATCAGTGGAATTTGAACGACACCCGGTGGCTGTTTCTGGTACAGCACCCTAAACAAAATCTCATGGGGACTTCAAATTTGGAACACAACTTGGTTAGAGATATGGCTTTGATTTTATAGTCATTTTAGATTAACTTTTTTGTAAAATATATATTTTATATAAAATAAAAGTATTTTTAATTTACAGTAACTTTTAACTTTTTCATATTTTGAAGTGCTTTCACTTCAACAATAATCTGCCGAGTGTCTTCTTCAAAACAAGACCAAACTTAGGTCTATATTGACTGGTAGTGTATATTATAAATGTATAGTAAGTTGCGTGGTGATAAACGTAACAGTAAATGTACTTGTGTAAATGCATGTATAATGAAATATTTGAACATACTTGAGAATGGTATTAATTTGAGTGGTTTTGTGTATTTTTAGGTCTGAAATGAGGAACATCACACGTCTCTTTGGGACGACCCGACTTGAATGGGTCTCCTGGCTGCAACTATTGTTTCTGATGCCCTCTTTAAAAGCACAGCAGTTAAAAAACACTCGTTGGCCACTGTACTCCGGTAAGCCGTTGCTGTTGGCCTGGAACGCTCCTACGGAAGACTGCAGACCTCGACATGACGTCAACTTCCAACTGGATCAGTTCCAGATAGTGGCGTCCCCAAACGAGGGCTTCACCAAGCAAAATCTCACCATCTTCTATCAGGACCGTTTGGGATTGTACCCGTACTTTGAGGCGGATGGTACTGCGGTCAACGGTGGCCTACCACAGGCCGCCATTCTCACGGAACACCTGGAGCGGATGCCGGATGGGCTCAAGAAGTACATCAAGGATCCGGCGGCCAAAGGTCTCGCCGTGATTGATTGGGAAGAGTGGCGGCCCCTTTGGATACGGAACTGGGGCACTAAAGACATTTACCGCGAGCGTTCGCGACGGGCGGTCGCGGAGAAAAACCCGAAGTGGCCTCCGGATCAGGTGGCCAAAGTAGCCCAGCAAGAGTTCGAGCTCTCTGCGAGCAAGTTCATGTTGGAGACTCTCCGATTGGCCAAGAGCTTACGCCCCCAGCAGCTTTGGGGGTTCTACCTCTTTCCTGACTGTTACAACCACAATTACCAAAATAACCAGAACTACACGGGACGCTGTCCGGAGGTGGATGTGACCAGGAACGACCAACTGAAGTGGCTGTGGACGGAGAGTACAGCGCTGTTTCCGTCCATATACATGGGACAAACGCTGAAGGACAAACTGTCCGGACGGCAGTTCGTACGGAACCGGGTCAAGGAGGGCATGAGGTTGGCGTCTGTTGGGAACGGGTCAGCCAGACCTGTGTTTGTCTACACACGGCCCACTTACCTAACCACGACTACTAACGGCAACTCTCCTGAACTCCAGCTGCTGACAGAGGTGAGGTGATGGTGGAGTTTAATGTTCTTAAAGAGTGTTTGACACCCCTTCAATGTCAAATTTGACTAGGAGGAGAACATTTCGCATCTAACGCAAAATAACTGCTTTCAACAGATCAATCTCTATTGTATAAAAGTCGAAGAATCTATCTTATAATCTGTTGAATATGAAAGTACAACAAACAACAAATACATTTGTCTTAAAGTGGTGGAACATAGTGCAGAATAAAGTGCAGCCTGTCTAGCATGTCTGTGTCAATTCTGGTGAAAATATCTTGTTTCGTTTTGGAGTTATAGACATTTATATGAAAAAACACGTAAAAAATGACTGACAGCTGATTTGATTGGATTTTACTCCCCCTTACTATCAATATTTTGACATTTGGGCATTAGCGTTTAGCTATCGACCTATGTTTCAGAACTTCTGACGCTGGTTTCGTCTCGATCAGACTAGCTGTTTCGAAGATATCAGCTAATGGTTTTTAATAGCTAAATTACAACGCTGCACAAACCATATGCTGAAACCTGGCAAGTCTGGTATCGCTGGACTCGGCAAGGATTCAGGAGACAAAAAAACTTACTCACATGAAAATAAGTCAACCTCACCCAAAGTTATAAGCGTTTGAAAATGAAAATTCTCCACTAGGTGGCACTGTTTCAGAACTTCTCAGACTCCTTCAGGCGCATCGTGCTGATGACCCATACTGAGTTTCGTAACAATCCGTTCATGAGTTCATAAAATACAACAGTTTAGCGCTTAATTCAAAATGGCCGACAGCCAAAATGGCCGATATGGTAAAATTGGATATCAATCGACTCGGCATGACGTCCCAACCACTTTTATGATTTTTGGACAAGCGGTTCAGAAGTTATAAGCAAAAATAGCCATTTTCCGTATCTCCAGACCAGTAGGTGGCGCTGCGCCGAAACGCTGCATGTTGCCTCAGGTCATGCTTGTGATGACATGTACCAAGTTTGGTCTGAATACGTTAAAGCGTTGCAAGGATACAGCCTTATGCCTGTTTTTGCAAGTGCTTTGTAAAATTTGTTTGCGCGTTTATCAGAAACAATTTGACGAATAAACTTGAATTCCGTAACTTTTTGTCAACACCGTCTGATGATGATCTGGTTCAATTTTTGTGCAAATTGGACGAACCGTCTAGCAAGAGTTCGCAAAAGTAGGTTTCTGGGAAAATTCCAAACGGTGGGAAATTTATAATGACAGGAAATGACGTCATAGGGTGCAAATCGGCATTTGAGGCTCTCTGAAGAAACGCTGGGTTTTGATGGGCGTGCCGCACTGAAGACTTGGAAGTAAACGCCCACGGCTAGGATTGGATGAGATTTGCATATTTAACCTTCGGTGTTTGGCCCCTAATGAGGGTCCTTGACTGATTAGAATGAAACGCATCCAAACTGGATGAAGGGTCCTCGATATTTGGGCCCTTACAAGACATAATATCATAAAATATGATATTTTTCCCTATCGAATAAAGGTCTACTGTACAGTAGAGATGACAGTTAAAGGGTTAATGTTTTAGGTGGGATATTATGACATAGATTTTGTTGAGAGGGTAGCTGACTGTCCGACCTCCTCACTCACTTTCTTCCAAGCAAGATCCTTTTTAATTCCTGTTCCTGTAGTGATAGGATGATGTATCACAGCTCCGGGTCTCCACATACGGCCACGATTATCTTGTCCTCCATTGTTGTTGGGATTTCTGCCTCCGCTTGTAAATGCGTCACTACTAGAGCAAGCTCGTGATTGGTTAACGCGGCGCGAAATATCCGCCAGAGTTCAGATTTTTCAACTTGAGCGATCCGCGCAAATCGCGCGTTCAAAACGCTCAATTCGCGTCATTCACGCCGCCTCAATCGCGCGAATCTTGCCGCAGAATGCCATTTCGCGTCTCTGCATTGACTTAACATGTAAATCACTCGCGCGAATCGCGTCCGGTGTGAACGCACCATTATAAGGGAGAGCTGAGAAAAAGTTTTACAGAAATAAACATAAAAGACTTAAAATAAGTGAAATCTGTAGCATAAACCAGCGAAAAGTGAGGAAATATGGTCAGTAACATATGTAGAAAAGATTTAGAGAGAAAATACATTTATTTAAGAGAAAGATCGAGTTTTTCCTCCACAACTGAGTGCAAACTTCAAATCTGCCTCCATTTTGTTAGCAACGCCCAACTTCCAGCGATCCAATCCAACCAGGGTTGCCAGGTTTTCACAACAAAACCCGCCCACTTGCTACTCAAAACAAGCCCAATCGTGTTTCAGGGGAGCTTCCCCGGTAAAAAAAATCACGTTTGGGGGTAAAATGTGTATTTTTGGCATGGTCGCCTACTAAATTTCGCATTCCAGGGGCTAAATATCACAATTGGGGTCACTTCAACCCGCGGACATGAAAACCAGCCGCAGCAACAGTGATGAAGTCGCCCAACCGCGGACTTGGCAACACTGAATCCAACCCCGAAGGACGAAATCAAGCCCCGCCCTACATTTTTTTTTCTATTTTCAGAAGCCGTTTCAATCGTATTTACGTCACAATAAGGAGAAATGGATGACCTCAACTTCCGTTTCATGCCGACTTTAAGCATAACAATAGTGTGTGTGTGTGTGTGTGTGTGTGTGTGTGTGGAAGAGCTAATTGAGAAATATATTAAACAATAAATGTTGTTTTCATGTAATTTGACAAAATAAATACATACATTTATTTAATTAATTAAATTAATTAGTTAAATATGAAATTGATTAATTATTTCAGAATAAACTGGTACATTTAATCGTTGTTTTATTGAATTATTTCATTTTGAGTAATTTGGTCTTCCATAAACAACACCACAGATCTTGATTTATTGACCTGTTAACACAGCATACCCCATTTCCCCAGTCGTGGCCCAATGGTTAGAGAGTCGGACTTGTAACCCGAAGGTTGCGGGTTCGAGTCTCAGGTCGGGGGGGGAGTGAATATCCAGCCCTCCTCCTCCTCCCTCAGTACCACGACTGAGGTGAGACCCTTGAGCAAGACACCCAACTCCCAACTGCAATATGGCGGCTCACTGGTGTGTGAGTGTGAGAGTGAGTGTGAGAGTGAGTGTGAGAGTGAGTGTGAGAGTGAGTGTGAGAGTGAGTGTGAGAGTGAGTGTGAGAGTGAGTGTGAGAGTGAGTGTGAGAGTGAGTGTGAGAGTGAGTGTGAGAGTGAGTGTGAGAGTGAGTGTGAGAGTGAGTGTGAGAGTGAGTGTGAGAGTGAGTGTGAGAGTGAGTGTGAG
>CM042263.1:1420245-1457745 GCA_023566225.1 Romanogobio albipinnatus
GCTGCATGGGAGGCAGAACTGCGGCCGGTTTTTTTTTTTTTATCTAGTAATGATGTTCGTGTGAAAGTCTTATCTTGTTTGTGTGCCTTTTTTATTTTATTAAAAAATAATTGTGGTGGTTTCAGCCATAGATATACATAATAAAGGCTAGATGTCTCGTCTGCGCTGCTGGCCAATGGAGGTCGACGTCCACACCTGGCGGCCATCTTGTCACAGTCAGCTCGCTCACTCATTGTGTTTTAATGGTGCGTGCACTTTTTAAATAACCATAACTTGCTCAATTTTCTACCGATTTTCAAACTGTTTGCTTTGTTATAAACGTCAGAGATGTAGTTATGACACTGCATACTTATGAATAATTATTCATAATTTGTTCAGAATCACAGCCACGTTAATAACGTTTGTAAGAAACCAAACCATTTGTAAATCCGTCCAGATTTCAGCGAGATCAGAGTATTTGTGTTCAGATCACTCGCCTCACATCAGGAGCCCGCCAGAAAGCTTGCCTGTGACAAGATGGCCGCCGCTGATGACGTTAGAGACATATTTATGGTTTCAGCTGTATGGAGCTTCACGTGATATGCGGGAAAACGTATGTATATAATGGCCACAAATTTACAGCTTGCTTATTAATAAGTAAATCCTCCCTCAGATTCTCCTGAAGTGAGTTAAACTGCAGTTCATGGACTGGCCACTAGAGACAGACTCCAGAAGGAGCAGAATCTCATTGAGCTCATGTTAAAATGGCCAACTTTACAGCAGAAGAACACATGTTTACAGTCTGGGACAAACTGTGCTTTTGGTCTGTACGGCTAATGTTGCCCTTCATGACGACTGTGAGGGGGGGATTTATTTATAACTCATTCATTTACATTATATAAAGCCTTAAAGTTCTGCATAATTAAGGGCGTGGCCACTTTGAGTGACAGGTGGATTGCCGTTTGTCTGCTGTCTGTTAGTCGTCACCTCAGCTCCGCCCACGTCCCGCCTCTTTGCCCATTTTCTGTTATCCGGGAGTGACTCGACAAGATGGCGACGGCCAGCTCGACCCGACTTTACGCTTCAGAACTGCTCTTCAGAATCCTATGAGTGATGTCACAGACACTACGCCCATATTTGTTTACAGCCTATGGCTGTACTTCAATCAAAACGAAGGGAAGAATTACTAAAACGAGAGAATGAGTGGCCATGATATATATATATTAGTCTGTATGTCATGTGCTGGGCTCCGTACGGTTGTCATTAGTGACATTTCACTTCTTTGTCGTCTTTACACCTGCACAAAACCAGTTGTGACCTTATTTCTGTTGTGTGTCACATGACCAGCTCCTTAATGTTGTTACCCGCAACGCTGCTGCCTCATTAAAACCTGTTTTCTGCCTCACATTTCACTCCAAAATTAAACTAGAGAAGTTACATTTTGCGTAAGGAAAGTTTTAGGATACAGTTTATTTTCTTGAAAGTTATGCTTTTTTTTTTAATTCTCATTATTCTCAGTGTAATTCACATAATCGTAATGCATTGGTTTTATTACAGTATATAGAAAATCATGATTTTTTTTTTATAATAATGAGTATTAAAGCTGCACTATGTAAGATTTCTTCAGTAAACTAGGCCAGTAGTGAGTACTCAATATCCCAAATGTTTCCGACTATTTGTAAATGGTGGGATGCTCTTTTACATGTGAGGGTGTGGCCTGTCGATGACATCATATCCGCGGTTTTATTCTGCAGAAGCGCTTCCTGTCACAGCAGTGTGAACAAGTGTCACAGCAGCCGCGAGAGAATCAAACTCATCAAACTACGCCTTTGTTTGGAACCGGCGACCTCTAGCGGACGGGAAACTTACATAGTGCACCTTTAATAGAATAAAGCTAATACAACAAATGCTTACAATTTATTATAATTCTATAAATTCTTAATATTACATTTACAATTTAAAGGAATTTTTACAGTAATAAAAATAGGATTATAAATCGTTTTGTTTTGCGTTACAGTAATGCTAATGTGCTTAAAGATCTTGATCTTTTGTAAAGTATAAGTTTTGTCATTTTATTTTGATTTGGGGGTGAAATTTGGTGTTCTTAACAGGTTTTCTTTGATATTTTTGAAAATCTTCTGCCAAAAACATGAATGTAAATGTCAGATCCAGCACACTGTGGTTCACAGAAGCGTAGATGCCTTTTATTTTTCTGCCTAGGTTGCACAAAACTATTTTGAGAGCGTATATTTCCCCCTTAATTGCTGAACATTTCTGTTCTTTATTTGTGTGGGATAAATCAGAACGGTTTTATTTGTGTATGTTCAGCATGAACAACCACGCCATAAAACTGTTATTTTGTTGTTGTTGTAGTGCCTTTTTAAAGGCATGGTTCATCCCAAAATGTTTTATTCTGACATTTATTCACCGTTATGTTATTTCCAAAACTGTTTTTGTCCGGACAACAAAGGAAATATTGACAGGATTTTATTTTTTGGGTGAACAATTCCTTTAATTTATTGTGTTTCACTGAAACAAGTGCAAAATTAAACCTAAGAAGATATAATTGTATTCTTTTTTATTTTTCATACCAAAATACCAAATTCTGCTTGTGCTGTCTAGATTGTTTGGTGACTGAGTCGAGTGAAATGTCCTAAAAGTGTTTGTTTTATATTTTTACAATAAATCTTATATTTAAAAGCTTGAATTTGTCATTTACTTTTGGAAAGTATCTCCAGAGAGCCTGAAACCATAGTGAAAATATGGGATTTGTTTCAATTCAACTTTAAATTTAAATTCAAGTTTTAGGAATCTTTGAAGTCTTTCAAACAATGGAAAGTTGAGATGTTTAGCAATCTATTTGTGAATGCCATTTCAGTGTTACAAGCGAGTTATGTAATCAGATTACTTTTTTCAAGTAACTAGTAAAGTAACACATTACTTTCAAATTTACATACCTGAGTTACTCTTTCATATAAATAATACAAGTTACTTTGTTTTAGGGAGTAACAATATTGCATTGCATTACTTTACATAAAAACTAACTAAGTAATCCAATTTAGTTACTGTTTACGTAAACCTAACTAAGTAAAAACTAAGTAAAACATTACGTAAAAACTAACAAAGTAATCCAATTTAGTTATTTTTTAAAGGAGTAACAATATTGCATTGCATTACTTTACATAAAAACTAACAAAGTAATCCTATTTAGTTACTTTTTAAAGGAGTAACAAGGTTGCATTGCATTACTTTACATAAAAAGTAACTAAGTAATCCTATTTAGTTACTGTTTACGTAAAAACTAAAACATTACGTAAAAACTAACAAAGTAATCCAATTTAGTTACTTTTTAAGGGAGTAACAATATTGCATTGCATTACTTTACATAAAAAGTAACTAAGTAATCTAATTTAGTTACTTTTTTTAGGTAGTAACAATATTGCATTGCATTACTTTACATAAAAAGTAACTAAGTAATCCAATTTAGTTACTGTTTACGTAAAAACTAAGTAAAACATTACGTAAAAACTAACAAAGTAATCCAATTTAGTTACTTTTTAAGGGAGTAACAATATTGCATTGCATTACTTTACATAAAAAGTAACTAAGTAATCCAATTTAGTTACTTTTTTTAGGGAGTAACAATATTGCATTGCATTTACATAAAAACTAACAAAGTAATCCAATTTAGTTACTTTTTAAAGGAGTAACAAGGTTGCATTGCATTACTTTACATAAAAAGTAACTAAGTAATCCTATTTAGTTACTGTTTACGTAAAAACTAAGTAAAACATTACGTAAAAACTAACAAAGTAATCCAATTTAGTTACTTTTTAAGGGAGTAACAATATTGCATTGCATTACTTTACATAAAAAGTAACTAAGTAATCCAATACATTACTTTACGTAACAACTAACAAAGTAATCCAATTTAGTTACTTTTTAAGGGAGTACCAATATTGTATTGCATTACTTTACATAAAAAGTAACTAAGTAATCCAATACATTACTTAACGTAATTACTTAACGTAACAACTAACAAAGTAATCCAACTTAGTTACTTTTTTAGGGAGTAACAATATTGCATTGCATTACTTTACATAAAAAGTAACTAAGTAATCCAATACATTACTTAACGTAACAACTAACAAAGTAATCCAACTTAGTTACTTTTTTAGGGAGTAACAATATTGTATTGCATTACTTTACATAAAAAGTAACTAAGTAATCCAATACATTACTTACGTAACAACTAACAAAGTAATCCAATTTAGTTACTTTTTTAGGGAGTAACAATATTGTATTGCATTACTTTTAAAAGTAACTTTCCTCAACACTGGCCATTTTGCCCTCATCCTTACTAGCTAGTTCTCTTTTCCTCTAGTTTCTTGGTTTGATGTTTTCTAGGTCCTGTTCCACTTCTAAGGGGGCTGTCGGACGGTGCCAGAGGGAACATTATGGGCTGGCAGCACAGAGAATGCCTTGTGTTATAACTCGAACCAGACATCCAGTCTCCTTCTAGTCTCCCCCCCCCTCTTCTTGGACCCCCAGTGGGGCTTTCCGTAAGGATCTTCCGTGTGTTTTCTGGTATGTGTGAATAATACTAGAATCTGTGGCTCAGACTGTTGGGAATCACGCTGCAATATTCACATGTCTTAGTGAATACGTCATTGTGCACTATTACGTAAGCCTCGGTTTGAACAATGGCACATTTTTATCTTTATTCACTAGAATAGAAATCACTGACTATGCAATTTCTTAATGTTCTTTTGTAGTGAAATCACTGAATATGTTTGCCAAAGCTGTTCCATAGTGGGCTAATAATAGTGTCAGATGGTAATACTGTATTCAATATAGTGTTTTGGTTGATGTACAAAAAAACATAGTATTACTATATCAAAAATACGTTTTGTTAGTGTTTTTAAAACTAAGGTGGTACTACACTATATTGCCAGAAGTATTGTGCCGCCCGTCCAAATCCCTGAGTCCAGGTGTTCCACCCCTTCATGGCCACAGGTGTGTAACTCAAGCTCTAGGCCTGCAGACGCTTCTACACACATCAGTGAGAGAATGGGCCGCTCTCAGGAGCTCAGAGAACTCAAGCGTGGGGCCGTGATCGCTGGACACCTGTGCAATAAGTCCATTCGGGACATTTCCTCACTACTAAATATTCCACGCTCAACTGTTAGTGGGATTATAACAAAGTGGAAGCCATTGGGAACAACAGCAACTCAACCACAAAGAGCGGGGTCAGCGCATGCTGAGGGTCACAGAGCGGGGTCAGCGCATGCTGAGGGTCACAGAAGTGGCCAACTTTCTGCAGAGTCAAGAGCTCCAGACCTCCAAACTTCTGTGGCCTTCAGATGAGCTCAAGAACAGTGTGTAGAGCTTCATGGAATGGGTTTCCATGGCCGAGCAGCTCATCCAAGCCTTACATCACCAGTGCAGTGGGGTAAAGCGCGCCGCCACTGGACTCTAGAGCAGTGGAGACGTGTTCTCTGAGTGACCAATCACGCTTCTCTGTCTGACAATCCCACGGACGAGTCTGGGTTTGGCGGTTGCCAGGAGAACGGGACTTGCCTGACTGCATTGTGCCAAGTGTAAAGTTTGGTGGAGGGGGGATTATGGGGTGGGGTTGTTTTTCAGGGGTTAGTTCCAGTGAAAGGAACTCTTAATGCTTCACCAAGACATTTTGGACAATTTCATACTCCCAACTTTGTGGGAACAGTTTGGGGATGAGCTCCTGTCCCAACACGACTGGCCAGTGCACAAAGCGCCGCTCCATAAAGACATGGATGAGCGAGTTTGGTGTGGAGGAACTGTGAAGGTCAAGTCCTGACCTCAACCCGATAGAACACCTTTGGGATGAATTAGAGCGGAAACTGAGAGCCAGGCCTTCTCGTCCAACATCCCAAATTCGCTTCTAGAAGAATCCCCATAAGCACACTCCTAAACCTTGAGGAAAGAAGAGCTGAAGCTGTGGGCGACTCCATATGAAACCCTACGGATTAAGAAGCTCATGTGCATGTATAACAAATAGTAGCATGCATTCAGCATCATGCAGACTGAGGCCTAAGTGGACATGGAGATGCAAAACCTATGAGATGCAAGGAAAAATTATATTTTTTAAAAATGAAATCGCCTATAGTTTGCATATATTTCCATCATACAAAGTATCTTGAGGGAACGCAAAATCATTTTTTTCTCCCTTTTCATTTTTTGCCTATCACTACCGTATCCCTTAAGGGCGTTCATCATTTCCAAATGTGTAATAATATTATGAGATATCATTTCGCAACAACTCAGAAAGATGCCCAAGAAAGATCAACTTTTTTAATTGAATTTTAATAATAACAAAACATATTGTACATGAGGGGGATTTACAGTATATAGTTTCCCTTGCTTTTAAGTTTTTCGTTTTTGATATTGTTCCAAATATATTTTAAATTTCACCAAATTTGACATTTTTCGACTTTATAGTAACAGGCAATTATAATAATTAAATCAAATATAAACATACGATTATCATCCCCATCAAATGAATAACATTTTAGTATAACGATCAGCTATAAAGTTAACACGAATTATAGCTTTTCTTTGTAATAATGGAGTTCTTTCCAAACACATTAGTGTCTGGAGACACTCCCAAAATAAATGTTTAAGAGTCTGAGGAGAAATCTCACAACAACAACAACAACAACAACAACAACAACAACAACAACAACAACAACAACAACAACAACAAAAAAACACAAATATCGTCCATGTTCGCTTTAACCCCTTAACTGTCACTGTTTTTTTGATCGCCTTTTTTTCGTATCATATATTTTAGTAATTATCATAAATTAGGGATCATTCGAAAGCTTACAAACTCAAAATTCATCCTGTGAAAACCGTTTTGAAATCGGACATTGTGTTACCATGGAAACATTACTCTAAATTATTCTAGCGGGCTCCTCCCCCTAGTGGGCGGTGTCATGTTTCATATTACAACAATTATTTTAACGACTTTAATATTCAAAATCTTTTCCAATCTTGACAAAACACATATCGTCGGAAAGGTCTGAGTCTCAAGGGTCCATATTTGGTGACTGTTTTGTGATGGAAGTGACATTTGGACAGAAATTTACAGGAAAATGCATCAAAAAAACAATCAATGGAATTTGAACGACACCCGGTGGCTGTTTCTGGTACAGCGCCCTAAACAACATCTCATGGGGACTTTAATTTTTGTGATATCAACTTCAAATTTGGAACACAAATTGGTTAGACATATGGCTTTGATTTTAGAGTAAATTCTTTTTTGTAAAATATATATTTTATATGAAATATTTAGTACAGTATTTTTCATTTACAGTAAATTTAAACTTCCATAACTCTTTCATATTTTGAATTGCTTCCACTTCAGCAATAATCTGCAGAGTGTCATCTTTTTAAACTTAGGTCTATATTCCAAAGCATTCTTGAATTATAGCCCTTTAAATTTGGATAGTGCATTTTCATGTGCATTCTCAAGTTACAGTTAAAGGGTTAAAACGCTGTACCTCAAGTGAGTGGGAAACACACATGAACTGTTGAATCTAAACTAAACTCAACTGTTTCTAACCCTTTATCTATTATTGCAAATGGTACATTTATGAGGGGAAAATAAAAGATAGGAACGAGAACGACAAACACTCGGAACCTTCGTTTCCACACGGACGTATTATTGTGCGGGGACGCATTAACGCTGCTCTGCTGTCACTACGTGCGAATTATGATCTATCTCAAACTTTCAGGCAGTCGTCGAGTATTGTATATATACATTATTAATTATATTTGTTAGGTAGGTACTAAACGCGCGACAGCTCTTGTGTGTTGTGTGCATCGGCAGGTTGGTTTGAGCGCCAGTGCGTCTGCGCACTTTATATTATTAACGTTATTTAGACTTGTATGAATCAACTACAAATGATAAATATTGTTTTAATATGCAAGTGTGTTATATATTCGGATATTGCATGTGATGTATTGTCGTGTTTGTATGTCTTAAAATGGAGTCTGGGGGTTTAATCTGCTGAGATTAATGGGTGTCCTGTCGTTAACCGGAGTGTGATGCTGTGATTGAATGCAGAGATGAATTTCTTCCGCAATCGTCTGGTGGTTTTGGGGCTGGTGTTGCTGGCCACTGTGCTGCTGTATCTGCTGCTGCCCTCCATCCGGCAGGGGAGTATGGAGCCGTCTCTGGAGGTGCAGCAGCGGATGGGGCTGATCGCCTCTCCTCCGCCGCCGCCGTCCGGCGTCAACATCACGGTGAGGACCGGACAGCTGCCCGGGGACCCGCCGCTCTTCTTCAGGGAGGCTCTGCCCGTGGACAGCGCCGGACGACAGATCCTGCCCAGGTGAGATTATACCCCATGATCCACTTAAAGGTGCACTATGTAACATTTTTCAATCATTTAGTCCACATAAACTCCAAGCTCGCATTCAGATCCATCCAATCAACTAATGGATAGAACCAAGTCCCCGCTTACAATTATTATTTTTTAGGGAAGACCGGTGGGGCAAATTAACCAATTATGTGCTCATGTAATGGAGGCCAGCTAAACCTCACTCCTCTGATCTCAAGAGACGCTCTAGCGACTGACGCTAGGGGTTACAGCCTTTAGTCTCATTGTTATGCTGCGTTCACACCGGACGCGATTCGCGCGAGTGATTTACATGTTAAGTCAATGCAGAGACGCGAAATGGCATTCTGCGGCGCGATTGAGGCGGCGCGAATTGAGCGTTTTGAACGAATCGCTCAAGTTGAAAAAACTGAACTCTGGCGGATATTTCGCGCCGCGTTAACCAATCACGAGCTTGCTCTAGTAGTGACGCATTTACAAGCGGAGGCAGAAATCCCAACAACAATGGAGGACAAGATAATCGTGGCCGTATGTGGAGACCCGGAGCTGTATGATACATCATCCTATCACTACAGGAACAGGAATAAAAGGATCTTGCTTGGAAGAAAGTGAGTGAGGAGGTCGGACAGTCAGCTGCCCTCTCAACAAAATCTATGTCAGCCATTTCACAACGAGACTGGAGCAGAAAAAAAGAGCCAGAGCCAGCGGCAAATGTGAGAAGGACTAGCCGATGAAAGGCGGGTCTCGCCGGGTAAACGAGCGCGGAATGCCACTGATCCCCTGGATCTCACAACTCCGAAAACGCCAGATAAAATGCTCAAATAGGCTCTTTTTATAAATTAACCACAGATTTGAGCTTTAAACAACTATATCATCGCCTGAAAAAGTCTTTAAACTACGTTTTGTCACACATTAATAGTAGTATTTTTTACAAAAAAGACGTCAAGTGACCGAGACGAGCTGGCTCATATAGGCTCATATAGAAGCCCCTCCCATGACGTGAATTCGCGTCTGTTGTGTAGTTGCACACGCAAATTTCACGCGCGAATGAAGCGAGTAAACTCAAAATGTTCAAGCGTCCACCTTCGCGCGAATCGCGTCCGGTGTGAACGCCACATTAGAGCGTCCGACTGTCATGCGGGCGGACCCGGGTTCGAGTCCCGCTTGGAGAGGGCGGTTTAGCAACCCTTTACGCACACCTTGGCAATAGTATGGAGGCCGGCAGGTAGGCTTGCTACGATAGTCGGTGTTGCCGGTGTTACCGGTGTCCAGACTCAACACCGGTTACATCACTTGCCCACTGTGGCACCGCCCACCGTCTTTTTGATTTTTTTATAGTAATAAAATAATTTAGTTCAGTTAGAGAACAGACAATACAAATAAAAACTGAACGTATCTGCTTAATAAAGCAGGATCCGACCGTGAGTCTCGGCAGCGGCAGGAGTCATTCATCAGATTTAAGAGTGAGGAGCAGACTGAGATGATCGCGGAAGATTTGGTTTCAAAGCGAAACGTAAAAGCGCCTATTTAAGGGAGTTTGTCATTTGTTTTGTTGTTGTGTTTTTCATTAAAAATAATAGGCTAATGAACCCACAATTCAAGCAACCCGCAGCCGAATTGGCGCTAATTCAAAACTGAAAGTAAAATGTGCACGGCCGCACAGAGCGCGCATTGTTTACTTTCGCCTGGCTCCGCGCATTTATTTTTTGCCGCGCGCACCCTCGCGCTCGTGCGGGCGCGTCGAGTATAAACAAGGGGACGAACTGTCATTCATTCATGGTGTGCATCTCAATCATAGACTGATCAATGCTTGATCAGTGCCCTGACTACTGAACTAGGGAACTGATTGAGACGCACCCATGGCCTCACAGAGCGCGCATTTACAGACGAGCTGTCATTCACGGTGTGCGCGCACTGGCGCGTTTTCAGTTCAGAGCGGTAGTGTGCATGTTACTTTAGATTTAAAAGCCTCCGCCGGTGATACCGGTATTACCGGTGTTGTCACACATCAATTAACCGGTGGGAAAATTTCCTCACCGTCACATCCCTACCGGCAGGTCACCTATAGGAGAAAAAAACAATCCGACGGTTTTGTAATCGGTTCCCTCAGTTTATAAACCGTGATCACAATTTCTTAAACTGTTCCCTCGGTTTAACAAATCATGCCCACAGATTAATAAACCGTACCCATGAATTTCCAATCCGTGTGCTCAGATTTTGCAAACCGTTCCCTCAAACTCATAATCCGTGCCACGGGTTTGTAAAAACTTTACTCACGGATTCATTTTAGAAGAAGAACAGCAAACTCCCACCAATCTGATTGTTTTATTGTGTATTATTCATCAAATTATATCAACTGCAGTGATTCTCTATAAACGGGTGGCGGAATGCAACGATTTAATAAGAATTATGTGCGTCAAAATCTTGTTTAACTGTAATAATCTTAGCACTTTATTATTATTGCCTAATAAACCTGGCATTGTGTGTTATGACTGACTTTTAATTTCTTTGTTCCCTTTTCTTCTTAGAAATGTTTGTGTACTATTCATTTTAACATGAAGACTTGTTTTAGTGGTTTTATTATACTATGCTTTTTGCCCAAAATAGACTTTAAAAGATACCAATAATGACTCTCTCTCTGTGTGTCTGCCCTGAGACTGCTCTAGATTCGCCTCCAACTCGTTCATCTTCGGATGCGGAGTCACACGCGCTCTTACAAAACAAGTCTTCATGTTAAAAATGAATAGTACACAAACATTTCTAAAACTGTAAAAACTTTTTTTAATTTTTTTATAACGCATTCATTAATTATTTTATGATAAACATACTGTTTTAAGTGCACTCATTTATAGTCATAAATTAAAAATAATTGATAAATAAATACATTTAAAAAATAAATACAATAAATAATAATAGTTGTTGTTATTATTATAATTATTATTTGCCTATTGTTGCTTTTAGGCTTCATGCATTTGTTTAGTCGCCAGACTGATATACTTTATTATATTATTACTTCAAATATTTTATATATATATATATATATCACCAAATGTATCAATATCTTTGTAAAATGGCACAGCTTTTTAAATCAGTCAGCATTAGACTATGTTATGATATTATGATAATCAAGCACTATATAATGATAGATCTTTAGTAATTAGAACTAAAACTGTATGTATTGATGCATATTTGTCATTTTACTGAACTTTGGGCTGGTGGTGGTGCTTAAGATATTGTTGGTGTTTCTTTAAAAAAAAAAATAATAGTAATATTATATTATTAAAAGATAATAATAATAATACTACTACTAATAACAATATACAACGCACTAAGGATGATGAGCTGCTGGGTTCCTGAATATTAATCACGTTGACAGCATTCGCTCAAATTGATTTGCTGAAATCAAAACAGGGACAGGAAAAGATGAGCGCCAGCCAATGAGATTGCCGTTTGTGCATTAGCTCCGCCCACTACCTAAAAAAAAACGGCATATCGTCTGCTTGTTCTTAAAAGCATGAACTCTGTTATTTTGACAGGAAAATACAACAAAGAATATTGTTAACATGTAGCGGGTATTTAAGACTCTCGCGCGCACGCGTGTGTGAGAAACACGCTCAGCAAAGCGACGGAGTTCTTCACACACACTAGAGTTGAGCTGATTTGAAATCGTATAGATCGCTTGACGAGAGCGAAAGTGTTCAGCAAGTAAACATACATTCATGCTAAACTTATTCTTAGCATCTAACACACACACACACACACACACACACTGGCGATTAAATCTGAGAATGTATTAGCCAATGGCTAATGATAGATATTATTTAATCGCCCAGAGGGACGATTTACTTACATTTACATTTATGCATTTGGCAGACGCTTTTATCCAAAGCGACTTACAGTGCCCTTATTACAGGGACAATCCCCCTGGAGCAACATGGAGTAAAGAGCCTTGCTCAAGGACACACTGGTGGAGACCGCTGGGATCAAACCAGCAACCTTCTGCATATCAGCTCCATGGTTTAACCCACTGGACCACCATCTCACATTTACTTGCATTGTAGAGGGTTATTTAGGGGTTTAGTGTAACTGAGGTCAGCTAGTAGTCGCTGTGTGAGTAAACCTCACTCCTCTGATCTCAAGAGAAGCGCTAGCGACTGATGCTAGGGGTTGCAGCCTTCTTGTTAGAGCGTCCAACTGTCATGCGGGCGGACCCGGGTTCGAGTCCCGCTTGGAGAGGGGTGGTTCAAACAGGAGGGGTTAAACACACACACACCAAACATGACAATATAGCAGTGTCAAGGCTCTGTCACAAAACCAAGAGCAGACTAGACCGAAGTGACACAACCCTGACATGATGGTGTATCTTCTCTCCATCAGGCTGCAGATGGTGCTGCTCCATGGCCAGGCCTTCACCTCTAAGACCTGGGAAGAGTTGGGCACCCTCAGCCTTCTGGCCTCCAACGGGTACCAGGCCCTCGCGCTCGACCTGCCCGGTATGAGCTTCACTTTATTCATATTCTTGATATATTGCATATTGATATGAGCCAGAGAGAGCAGTCGTCATGTGTGTGAAACCGCTTCACTCCAGGTTAAGGTTCAGCTCTGGAGACTAAAGGGTTAATTCTTCACTCTTTTGCAGTTAGCAGGTGTCTTTTCTCCGCCACATGTTTTTGTCTGACCCTGCTGACCCAACGAGCATTTCACTGTCCAATGGTCATGCCTTAACTGCAATGTCTAGTATTGCATTAGTATTATATCCTTCTCATGGGCATTTAATAATTTTTGACTTTTCAGTCTGAGTTAAATCTCTTTTTTGGCTTATCTGTAAAAGAAAACATGCCTAATAATTCTGCACACCTGCCTCATTTCCAGCCTTCATGAACAATTATATATCACTTATACATTATTAATTACTAAATTAATAACAGTTATTAGGATTACTGTGGTTTGGAATTGGTCAAATGTGCCTGGAAAAAAAATATGATCAGAAAATCAACGTGCCTATTAATAATTCTGCACACAGTGTATATTGTATAGTATAGTGTATAGTTATATATGTATAGTTTCACTTGCATAATTTATTCTACAATAATCTACCAAATGTATTTTTTAAAAGAAGACCAGCCTCATGTCTATACTCCGAAGCATTCTTGAATTACATCCCTTTAAGTTTGGATAGTGCATTTTCATGTGTATTCTCAAAAAGTTAAGGCGATTTCAAACAAAAAATTCACGATTCTCAGTTTATGAAGCCGATCACTGAACCGACTCGCTCCTCCTCAGGTTTCGGGAACTCTCCTGACTCCGAGTCGGTGAAGTCGGACCAGAGCCGCGTGGACCTGCTGAAGCGTTTCCTGGAAGCGCTGGGCGTGCGAGCGCCGGTGTTACTGAGCCCGTCTATGAGCGGCCATTACGCCCTGCCCTTCCTCCAGAGACACAGCGCCCAGCTGCACGGCTTCGTGCCCATCGCCCCCGTGGGCACCCGCGGCATCACCCCGCAGCAGTACCGCGACATCCAGGTGCCCTTCTCTCTAATCCTCTCACACTTACACTTCATTAATGCCGTCCCCTCATGTCTCTGGACACCCGTCAGACCTCCGCTCATCTTCAGACACAGATGAAGATATTTTAGTGTAAATCCGACGGCTCAGAAAGGCCTCCATTGGCTCAATGCACTGCACACTCTCAAGACCCATAAAAGCACTAAAGACTAAAGATACAGAGTCCATCTCACTACAGCGGCTCTACAATAACTTTATGAAGCGACGAGAATAGTTTCTGTGCGCAAACAAAACCCTAAATAACGACTAATATAGAGATTACCGATTTCAGAACACTCATCATGAAGCTTCAGAGCGTTATGAATCAGTGAGTCGATTCAGCGGTTTGGAGCGTTATGAATCAGTGAGTCGATTCAGCGGTTTGGAGCGTTATGAATCAGTGAGTCGATTCAGCGGTTTGGAGCATTATGAATCAGTGAGTCGATTCAGCGGTTTGGAGCGTTATGAATCAGTGAGTCGATTCAGCGGTTTGGAGCGTTATGAATCAGTGAGTCGATTCAGCGGTTTGGAGCGTTATGAGTCAGTGAGTCGATTCAGTGGTTTGAAGCGTTATGAATCAGTGAGTCGATTCAGCGGTTTGGAGCATTATGAATCAGTGAGTCGATTCAGCGGTTTGGAGCGTTATGAATCAGTGAGTCGATTCAGCGGTTTGGAGCGTTATGAATCAGTGAGTCGATTCAGCGGTTTGGAGCGTTATGAATCAGTTAGTCGATTCAGCGGTTTGGAGCATTATGAATCAGTGAGTCGATTCAACGGTTTGGAGCGTTATGAATCAGTGAGTCGATTCAGTGGTTTGGAGCGTTATGAATCAGTGAGCCGATTCAGTGGTTTGGCGGTTTGACATGCGTTTCGAATCATGATTCGACTCACTGATTCATAACTCTCTGAACCGCTGAATCGACTCACTGATTCATAACGCTCTGAAGCTTCATGATGCCGTGTTCTGAAATCGGTCATCTCTATATTAGTCGTTATTTAGGGTTTGTTTGCGCACAGAAACTATTCTCATCGCTTCATAAAGTTATTGTAGAGCCGCTGTAGTGAGATGGACTCTGGATCTTTAGTCTTTAGTGCTTTTATGGGTCTTGAGAGTGTGCAGTGCATTGAGCCAATGGAGGCCTTTCTGAGCCGTCGGATTTACACTAAAATATCTTCATCTGTGTCTGAAGATGAGCGGAGTCTGACGGGTGTCCAGAGACATGAGGGGGCGTCATTCATGACAGAATTTACATTTCTGGGTGAACTAACCCTTTAATTCTCACTTCCTGTGTGTATGACAGACTCCAACGCTGATTGTATATGGGGAGTTAGACACCAACCTGGGCGCCCAATCGCATAAGAACCTGATTCAGCTGCCCCACCACACCGTGGTGAAGCTGGCGGGGGCACGGCACGCCTGTTACATGGACAAACCCCGCGAGTTCCACCGCGCTCTGCTCGACTTCCTCAGCAAACTCGACTGAGGGACACAACGAGCGAGGGAATGATTGTGACTTTGGAAGAGACTACTAGACGAAAGAGAGAGAGATGAGGAGGAGGAGGAGGAGGACTGCTGTGTAGCTCTGAATCCAGTCCTGAAACCGAACACAACACCGGAACGTTCCATCCACAACTCACTGCTTATGATTTCCCTGGTGTTATTATATATCATACATGCACATCTTCTGCAGGACTACTATAGTAAAGCTTCATTTGTAGATTGTAAACTTCTCCTTTTTTCGGGTTTCTGCACTGTTGCCATGGATTACTCTTGTTATTTACTGGGTTGCTCTGTAACACAGTTGCCATGGTTTCCACTCTGAGGGGTGTAACACAGTTGCCATGGTTTCCACTCTGAGGGTTGCTCTGTAACACAGTTGACATGGTTTCCACTCTGAGGGGTGTAACACAGTTGCCATGGTTTCCACTCTGAGGGTTGC
The DNA here is from genome assembly GCA_023566225.1 of Romanogobio albipinnatus. Lineage (NCBI taxonomy): Eukaryota > Metazoa > Chordata > Actinopteri > Cypriniformes > Gobionidae > Romanogobio > Romanogobio albipinnatus. Next base: position 1,436,089 of record CM042263.1, read on the forward strand.
TCTGTAACACAGTTGCCATGGTTTCCACTCTGAGGGGTGTTCTGTAACACAATTGCCATGGTTTCCACTCTGAGGGTTGCTCTGTAACACAGTTGACATGGTTTCCACTCTGAGGGGTGTAACACAGTTGCCATGGTTTCCACTCTGAGGGGTGTTCTGTAACACAGTTGCCATGGTTTCCACTCTGAGGGGTGTTCTGTAACTCTGCTGCCATGGTTTCCAGTCTGAGAGGTGCTCCTGTAACACAATCGTCATTATTTCCAGACTGAGATTTATTCCGGAACACAGTTGCCATGGTTTCTGAACTGAGGGGTGTTCTGTAACACAGTTGCCATGGTTTCCACTCTGAGGGGTGTTCTGTAACACAGTTGCCATGGTTTCCAGTCTGAGAGGTGTTCCTGTAACACAATCGTCATGATTTCCAGACTGAGATTTATTCCGGAACACTGTTGCCATGGTTTCTGGTCTGACGGATGTTCCTGTAGCACAGTTGCCATGGTTTCCAGTATGGCAGTTGCTCCTATAACACAGTTGCCATGGTTTCTGATCTGAGGGATATTCCTGTAACACTGTTGCCATGGTTTCTGATCTGAGGGATGTTCCTGTAACACAGTTGCCATGGTTTCCAGTATGACAGTTGCTCCTATAACACAGTTGCCATGGTTTCTGATCTGAGGGATGTTCCTGTAACACTGTTGCCATGGCTTCCCATCTGACAGTTACTCCAGTAACATGTCTGAGAGTTATTCTGTAAAGCTGTTGTCATGGTTTTTTTCCAGTAAGATATAGTTGCCTTGGTTTCCAGGCTGACGGGTTTCCTGTGACATGTCAATTGCCATGTTTTCTCAGTCTCAGGCTGTTCCTAGAACAGAGTTGCCGTAGTTTCTTATCTTAACATATGGTTACCACAGTGACCGGTCTGAATGTTACAACGCAGCAACACAGTTGCTATGGTTCCCCTTCTGAGGGATGTTACTGAAACACAACTGCCATCATGGTTTCCAGTCTGAGAGTTATTCTGGAACACTTTTGGTTTCCAAGCTGAGAAATGTTCCTGTAACATATGGTTGCCATGGTTTCCAGTCTGACAGTTGTTCCTGTTACATGGTTGCTATGGTTTCCAGGCTGAAAAATGTTCACTGTAAGTCAGTTGCCATGGTTTCCAGTCTGACAGTTGTTCCTGTTACATGGTTGCTATGGTTTCCAGGCTGAAAAATGTTCACTGTAAGTCAGTTGCCATGGTTTCCAGTCTGACAGTTGTTCCTATAAAACAGTTGCCATGGTCTCCAGTCTGACAGTTGCTCCAATAACATGGTTGCCATGGTTTCCAAGCTGAGAAATGTTCCTGTAAATCAGTTTCCATGGTTTCTAGTCTGACAGTTGCTCGAATAACACAGTTACCATGGTCTCCAGTCTGACAGTTGCTCGAATAACACAGTTGCCATGGTTTCCACTCTGACAGTTGCTCGAATAACACCGTTGCCATGGTTTCCAGTCTGACAGTTGCTCGAATAACACAGTTGCCATGGTTTCCAGTCTGACAGTTGCTCGAATAACACAGTTGCCATGGTTTCCACTCTGACAGTTGCTCGAATAACACAGTTGCCATGGTTTCCACTCTGACAGTTGCTCGAATAACACCATTGCCATGGTTTCCAGTCTGACAGTTGCTCAACATAGTTGCCATGGTTTCCACTCTGACAGTTGCTTGAATAACACCGTTGCCATGGTTTCCAGTCTGACAGTTGCTCGAATAACACAGTTGCCATGGTTTCCGAGCTGAGAATTGTTCCTGTGAAACAGTTACCATGGTTTCCAATCTGACAGTTGCTCCTATAACACAGTTGCCATGGTTTCCACTCTGATGATTGTTCCTGTAACTCGGCTGCTATGTTTTCCGGTCTTGGGCTGTTCCTATAATAAGGTTGCCATGGTTTCCTGTCTGAGGGTTGTTCTTAGAAAAGCCTGCCCTGGTTTCCTGTAACAGCAAGAGTTACGTAATGCCAAAAATCATCCTGACTGTCATGTATACAACCCTCCATCTCAAATGCACTTGGCAGGAAACTGGAGTCTTCAACCCCACAAGAACATCTCAGAGAAGAAAACGGTGTTTCTCATTTTGGTTTGGTATGTGTGTTTTACGGTCCCGCTGAATGTAGCATGTCTATGTGTGACTGACTCACTATATGGTTTAAGATGCTCAAGAATCGCGAGAAAGGTTGCAGTATTGAATGCCTGTCATAAATGTAGTTTTTTTATTATCAGTAGTTGCAGATGTGTACAGGCAGTAGTTTAGTCCTCGCAATAAAAGAGCATTGTGTTAGCGGTATCGCATTACTAGACCTAAACATGTAGTTGCTCATTACATATTTATTATTTATTGCTTCTACATGACAGAAACTGTAATGTATGTGGTATTTATGTGCTGTGATCTGTTGTTTTTTTGTTTATAGCTTTTAAATATGAATACGTTGTAGAGGACAGTGAGGCACATTTGACCTGTGAATATTTCTGACATCCCAAATCTTCGTTATCGGGACTGAATTCAGATTCCTGTGTGCATGGTACTGCAGAACCATCAAACATGCTTTTGTTCGATGCAAAATAAAATTCATTAACATTGTTTTGTGTTTGTGATTTTAATAGACATCCGTTGTGAGTGGTCTGTCATCTGTGATGTAGTTAAAACCACTCTAGATACTAGCACACTACTCTTACTATTATATAGAAAGATATGATAAAAGCAGTATTGTTCAGTATGCAGTTCTGAATTCCGCCAATACGGAAGTGAGTTAAACTGCAGTTCATGGACTGGCCACTAGAGACAGACTCCAGAAGGAGCAGAATCTCATTGAGCTCATGTTAAAATGGCCAACTTTACAGCAGAAGAACACATGTTTACAGTCTGGGACAAACTGTGCTTTTGGTCTGTACGGCTAATGTTGCCCTTCATGACGACTGTGAGGGGGGGATTTATTTATAACTCATTCGTTTACATTATATAAAGCCTTAAAGTTCTGCATAATTAAGGGCGTGGCCACTTTGAGTGACAGGTGGATTGACGTTTGTCTGCTGTCTGTTAGTCGTCACCTCAGCTCCGCCCACGTCCCGCCTCTTTGCCCATTTTCTGTTATCCGGGAGTGACTCGACAAGATGGCGACGGCCAGCTCGACCCGACTTTACGCCTCAGAACTGCTCTTCAGAATCCTATGAGGGATGTCACTACGCCCATATTACTACTAAATGTTGAAATGTTTTTACTCTTTATTTGCCAAGTTCATAAATGATGTCACTGATTTGGGGAAAAACACACAAAAGGACTTATTTTCTATATGAATAAAGTGTTGGTGGACTGGATATTTTCTTACCTTTTATCACAGTCTTGGATATGTGGAAGATTAGTAACAACATTGGCTTTGATGCATTAATTAATGTTTTCTCGCTCATTTACATCCTGTTATACTCCATATAAAGCCAGTAACTGAGTTTTTGTTTGCACATATCTAAAGGGTTAATGGTGCCACCTGGTGATCAACAGTAAACATTACACATTTGACCTCTTCCCAACAGGGAAAACCACCAACAATCAAGAATGCATGATTATATTGGGTCATTGCTTTGCAAACAAGAAATGATGTTATAATGGAAGTCAATGGGGCAAAAACAGCCATGAGCAGTAAATGAGCGAGAAAACATTCAAAAATGATCAAAAACAAACAATGCATCAAAGCCAATGTTGTTCCTAATCTTCCACATGCTCAAGACCAGTCCACAATCACTCTTTATATTGAAAATAGAGTTCCCCAAATCAGTTTTGAATCAGTTTTTGAAAATAATTGGCAATTAAAGAGTAAAAATTTATTATTTTTAAACATTTAGTAGTTTTGATCAGGACTGAGGTTGATTCGTAGATTTATGCAAAAAAAAATATTGAAAAAGATATTTATCTGATACATTTTTACAGCAGTTTAGTTGAGTGGATGTTTTCATCCTGAACATAACGAAAGGCCAGTGTATTTGCCCACAGTGTACTGTTGAGTTTTGGATCATTTTCAAAGCATTTTCCCAAAATATGTGTCAAAATAACATTTGACACCAAAAATCATTCCATTTGCTGAAACACAGAGAAAGTTGTGGCCTAATTAAGACTCAACAGCACCCCATAGTGGACGAACACGCCCCAACATCACATAAGGGTTCAGACGTGCTGTAGTGATTTCTGGTTAAACATGATACATATAGTATTATTAGTGTTATTTTCGTGAACTTCAAATTATAAAATTAAGATAAAAATTGAAAAATAGCTGTATATAGTAAGTGTAGGCCTATTTAACCCTCATCCTTTCCTCGGGTCATTTTGACCCAAAAAATTGAGAGTTCATCTGAGCGGTCCAAGACCGTAGGACGTTTGTCGCACTTGAACCACGAATGCACAAAAAATGCTTGAATGGAATCGAAATTTAAAAAGGTAACAAATCATGCCCTCGCGGGTCAATTTGACCCACCCCAAAAAATTCTAACTAAAAATGCTAAAACTACCAAAAAGTTATTCTACGATGTCTACATGTGTATTTGAACGTATACTGAAGAGATAAACTGACTTTAGGACCCAGTGGAACAGCTGTAGGATTCTGATGAGACCTTTCGAAAGCCTCAAAGTCTACGGAAGGCCAACAGGGCCAAAACGTGTGAAACTGACGCGTTAACGTAAATTACGTGTTAACGCGTCAGTTTCACACGTTTTGGCCCTGTTGGCCTTCCATACAAATCGGCCATCGCCATCTTGTCGAGTCACTCCCGGATAACAGAAAATGGGCAAAGAGGCGGGACGTGGGCGGAGCTGAGATGACGACTAACAGACAGCAGACAAACGGCAATCCACCTGTCACTCAAAGTGGCCACGCCCTTAATTATGCAGAACTTTAAGGCTTTATATAATGTAAACGAATGAGTTATAAATAAATCCCCCCCTCACAGTCGTCATGAAGGGCAACATTAGCCGTACAGACCAAAAGCACAGTTTGTCCCAGACTGTAAACATGTGTTCTTCTGCTGTAAAGTTGGCCATTTTAACATGAGCTCAATGAGATTCTGCTCCTTCTGGAGTCTGTCTCTAGTGGCCAGTCCATGAACTGCAGTTTAACTCACTTGTACGGTCTTCGTTTGATCCAGGCAACAAAATGTAACTGTGTAACAAAACAATTGGTTTTTTTTTGGAACAAATGTAATTTTACTATGTTTATTAATGTTTTTACTGAACATCTGTTCAGTTTTTGGAGTATTTATAATAATTTTTAAATTTATATAAATATATATATATATATATATATATATATATATATATATATATATATATATATATATATATATATATATATTTGTAATAAATATATTTTCACACAAAATCAGTTTTTTTAATGTAAAATTCACTTTATAAAAGACCCAAATTTCTAACTTTCATTCGTGGGGATAACACGGATAATTTGACATGGTTTAGTGTAAGATTTTTGCCCATCTTTTGAAAAATACAGTTTTAAAAGAAAAGAAAAAGACTTTTACCAGTAAATGGCTGCAGAGCTCCACTATTTGCTATTTGACTCTTTTCAGAAGTAGTTTTTCAGTTGGATTCATATCTAAATGTTATGAAATCACAATTATAACAATTAAAATGAATTCTGTCAAAGTTTAGCATTTTTTGTACTGAAAAAATATATTTTTTTCAATGATGTTATATTACGATTACAATCAAACCTGAACAAGAGAAAAGTTGGAGTCTTTAGAGTTTATCGTTTCTAAGCGGGGTCTCCAGAGCAAACGTCCTTTGGGGTCAGAAAAGACCCTGAAGGGTTTTAAGTCACTTCCGCATTGGCTTCAACAGAAACTGCAGGAGCTACTGCTTGTATCATATTATTATAATTCATATTTTTTTCCACAAGAGGTCGACAAAGACACCCAATGTAAGATATTTTGAGCTGAATTAAAGATGAAAGAATGTGAAGAATGTGCTTAAAGTACTATTTATTTATTATTTATTGATAAAATCTAGTAATTCAAAGGTAAATAAAATAACAAACAAACCCCTAAAAAATCTCAAAATGAAATAAAAAAAGCTTCCTGGACAAAGAAAAACGTAAGTATAATTTTAGAGCTTGGGGTGCACGGAAATGATAAGGGTTAAATACTTTTTTACTCGTACATTCGTGTTTTGACCACGTGTGCGGGCGTGGCCAGGCGGAATCGAATGATGGCGACGTCATCACGCACACCATGCGTCGCTCTTCGGGAAGATGGCCGCCGCTGCTGTGTACATGATGCAAAACTGAATGGACGGAAAACAAACCGAAATTCCTAAAATTCCCCCCTTTTCCCTCCTCTATACCCCGCTCCGCATCCATGCACACGCGTTTACGTTAAAACGAACCCGATTTTAACCCAGTGTGAAGAACTAGGATGATAATATGACCCAGAAAAAGAAGAAGCGAGTGAATCGCAGTTTGTTACTGGCGAAGAAAATCATCATCAAGGATGGAGGAACGGTGAGTGTCTGCCGGCTTTAACCACAACACACACTCACACACGGAGGATTAGCTCGGATGTAGACATATACAGGATTATTTTGTTAATGTTTGAAAGAAAAAAATGCTTTGGAGAATATATTGGAGGAGTGAAACTTCAAATCTGTCAATCATCGTGGCATTTACTTCCTGTCATCACCAATAAATCATATCAGCACGCATAAATCTTCATTAAATCACTATTTACGTGACTATATTGGGTTTGATGACACGTTAGATGTGTTTAAAGATGGTCTGTCATTACTCACGGTTGTAAATAAAACAATTTCCTCCTTTTTAATAACATAAAACGTATAAATAGATACGTTTATAACGTATATATAAAAGTTTTTTCTAGGCGTAGATTTACCCTGTTTTTTGCTTGGTGCCATGATCATTTCATGCTGTTTGTGAGGTAAATAACATGGTGAATTAACATGGCAGTCAATCAGTATCATAACACAGCACAATGTTATTGTCATAGTACCGCCACAATATTATTTGTAAGGGTAGATGTGTGAAAATTCATATTTTTTATTTAATTTGATATGTATTCAAGGAATGTACTTTCTCTAGAAAGGGTTATTTATTTAAAGTTTTAGTACTTCAACGTAAGCTGCCGTTGTCGCGTAAACGTTGTCCTGTAAACGCTGTCGTTGTCGCGTAAACACATTTACACGACAACGACAGCGTTTACACGGCAACGTTTACACGACAACGACAGCGTTTACGCGACAACGTTTACGCGACAACGACAGCGTTTACACGACATCGTTTACACGACAACGACAGCGTTTACACGACAACGTTTACGCGACAACGACAGCGTTTACACGACAACGTTTACGCAACAATGACAGCGTTTACATGGCAACGTTTACGCGACAACGACAGCGTTTACACGACAACGTTTACGCAACAACTACAGCGTTTACACGACAACGTTTACGCAACAACTACAGCGTTTACACGACAACGTTTACGCAACAACTACAGCGTTTACATGGCAATGTTTACGCGACAACGACAGCTTTTACACGACAACGTTTACGCGACAACAACAGCGTTTACATGGCAACGTTTACGCGACAACGACAGCGTTTACATGGCAACGTTTGCGCGACAACGACAGCGTTTACGCGACAACGACAGCGTTTACACGACAACGTTTACGCGACAACGACAGCGTTTACATGGCAACGTTTACGTGACAACGACAGCGTTTACATGGCAATGTTTACGCAACAACGACAGCGTTTACACGACAGCATTTACACGACAGCGTTTACATGGCAACGTTTACGCGACAACGACAGTGTTTACACGACGGCGTTTACGTGACAACGACAGCGTTTACAGGGCAACGTTTACGCGACAACGACAGCGTTTACATGGCAACGTTTACGCGACAACGACAGCGTTTACATGGCAACGTTTACGCGACAACGACAGCGTTTACATGGCAACGACAACGACAGCGTTTACATGGCAACGTTTACGCGACAACGACAGCGTTTACATGGCAACGTTTACGTGACAACGACAGCGTTTACACGACAGCGTTTACGCAACAACGACAGCGTTTACATGGCAACGTTTACGCAACAACGACAGCGTTTACACGACAACGTTTACGCAACAACTACAGCGTTTACATGGCAATGTTTACGCGACAACGACAGCTTTTACACGGCAACGTTTACGTGACAACGACAGCGTTTACATGGCAACGTTTACGCGGCAACGAAAGCGTTTACATGGCAACGTTTACGCGACAATGACAGCGTTTACATGGCAACGTTTACGCGACAACGACAGCGTTTACATGGCAACGTTTACGCGGCAACGACAGCGTTTACATGGCAACGTTTACGCGACAACGACAGCGTTTACATGTCAACGTTTACGTGACAACGACAGCGTTTACATGGCAACGTTTACGCGGCAACGACAGCGTTTACATGGCAACGTTTACGCGGCAACGACAGCGTTTACATGGCAACGTCAACGACAGCGTTTACATGGCAACGTTTACGCGGCAACGACAGCGTTTACATGGCAACGTCAACGACAGCGTTTACATGGCAACGTTTACGCGGCAACGACAGCGTTTACATGGCAACGTTTACGCGGCAACGTTTACGCGGCAACGACAGCGTTTGAAGTTCATAACACTTCAAACCGCTGTATCGACTCACTGATTCATAACACTCCAAACCGCTGAATCGACTCACTGATTCATAACACTCCAAACCGCTGAATCGACTCACTGATTCATAACACTCCGAACCGCTGAATCGACTCGCTGATTCATAACACTCCGAACCGCTGAATCGACTCACTGATTCATAACGCTCTGAACCGCTGAATCGACTCACTGATTCATAACGCTCTGAACCGCTGAATCGACTCACTGACTTATAACGCTCTGAACCGCTGAATCGACTCACTGATTCATAACGCTCTGAACCGCTGAATCGACTCTCTGACTCATAACGCTCTGAACCGCTGAATCGACTCACTGATTCATAACGCTCTGAACCGCTGAATCGACTCTCTGACTCATAACGCTCTGAACCGCTGAATCGACTCACTGATTCATAACGCTCTGAACCGCTGAATCGACTCACTGATTCATAACGCTCTGAACCGCTGAATCGACTCACTGACTCATAACGCTCTGAACCGCTGAATCGACTCACTGATTCATAACGCTCTGAACCGCTGAATCGACTCACTGATTCATAACGCTCTGAACCGCTGAATCGACTCACTGACTCATAACGCTCTGAACCGCTGAATCGACTCACTGACTCATAACGCTCTGAACCGCTGAATCGACTCACTGACTCATAACGCTCTGAACCGCTGAATCGACTCTCTGACTCATAACGCTCTGAACCGCTGAATCGACTCACTGATTCATAACGCTCTGAACCGCTGAATCGACTCACTGATTCATAACGCTCTGAACCGCTGAATCGCCTCACTGACTCATAACGCTCTGAACCGCTGAATTGACTCACTGACTCATAACGCTCTGAACCGCTGAATTGACTCACTGACTCATAACGCTCTGAACCGCTGAATCGACTCACTGACTCATAACGCTCCAAACCGCTGAATCGACTCACTGATTCATAACGCTCTGAAGCTTCATGATGCTGTGTTCTGATTGGTCATCACAGGGAAACTGCTTTGCTCTTTTGCTGTTATTTTTGTTGGCCAATGGGAGTTTGCGCTTCATCATGGTTTCACCGATATCTATGGTTTCTCCGCGGGGTTTGCAGCTTTTCGATGACGTTCGCGTCGGGTAATTACGTAACTTCAAAGCGTTCCCATGGCAACAGGGGGAAATGGCTGCTCTCGTGTGAAGTAAACGAACATTTGTCAACTTTCTGCTAATATATATATGACTTTTTTGCAATGAAAATGCGGGGATTATGAAATCATGCTAGCCCCGCATATTTTACACACGGAAATAGGCAATTTATGCGGCGAAAGTGTGGCGTATTTGAAAAAATGCGGCCCCCGCATAAATATGAGGACTTTGGCTGATTATGCGTTAAATCACGCGATCGCATAATCACGTTTTTCTGGAGGGACTGAAAGGTGTGTAGTTTCTTTCTTTACAAAAATTTAAAAAAATCTTTACAACTGTTCTGTGTTTAGTACATCGTTGTAAATGTACACTTAAAATACTGTCATTTCTTTACAAGTCGGCTATTTATTAATAAACATTGTCAATTGGTTTGTCTGACGCCACTATTTGTGCTCATTCCCCGACTCCCCTAGAGTTGAACAGTTGAGTTTGACCGTTTTCATTCAGCCGATCTCCGGATCTGCACTGTTAGCATAGCTTAGCATAGATCATTGAATCTGATTAGCCCGTTCGTAATATTGCATGATTGTCTTGTACTCGGGTTTGAAGGGTTACAGACCTCATCTGTTGTCCAAAGCTTTGAGGATGTGTTTTAATGAGCGCTGCTTCTCTCTCCAGCCTCAGGGCTTCGGCGCTCCCAGCGTTTATCATGCCGTTATCGTCATATTTCTGGAGTTCTTCGCTTGGGGTTTGCTGACTGCACCTACTTTAGGAGTAAGTTATGGTTGTTTTAATCAGAAATAAGCTTGTTTGTGACTTAGAAACCCTGTGTATGCCCCAGTTATTATATTACGTAATATGATCATGTACTAAAGTTCATAACCAATGTTGTTTTGTGTGACAGGCTCTTCATGAAACATTCCCGAAACACACCTTTCTCATGAATGGCCTGATCCAGGGGGTTAAGGTATCCTCTTTAACGTCTTCCTGTTATTGATCTGTTAATGAGTGGAGTTGATAACTCATCACCTGATGCGTCTGTTGGCAGGGCCTGCTGTCGTTCCTGAGCGCTCCTCTGATTGGTGCTCTGTCAGACGTGTGGGGAAGGAAGTCCTTTCTTCTGCTAACCGTGTTCTTCACGTGTGCTCCAATTCCTCTAATGAAGATCAGCCCGTGGTACGCTACCCTGCTCTTTTTTTCGACACAAAATTTAATATTTTTAGTTGATAGTAACATTAACTAAATTTAAGGTTAAAAATGCTGCAGAAGTATTGCTCATTATTAGTTCATGTTAACTAATAAAACCTTAATGTTGCCATTTTATATTTGTGTATACATAATATTAAATTTATACACTTAATTTTAATATAATATTTGAATTAAATACATTTAAAATCAATTAAAATGTAAAAAATCAATAACTGTGTATACATAATAAAAGATTACATTTATTTCATGTAATATAATTTTTGAATGAAATAAAAAAATCTATTAAAATTAAAATAAAAAAATTAAATAACTATGTATACATACTAAAATATTATACTTATACATTTAATTTAAATTTAATATAATTGTTGAATTAAATAAATTAAAATGGAAAAAATAATAATAAATAAATCAATAACTGTGTATACATAATAAAATATTACATTTATGCATTTAATTGAATAGAATTTGAGTTAAATAAATAAAAAATCAATTAAAATAGAAATAAATCAAAATAGTTAATAATTGTGTATAAATAATAAAATATTACATTTTATACATTTAATTTAACAACCTTTTTTTTATCTAAATAAAAAAAAATCAATTAAAATTGAAATGCGTAAAATACATTATACATAAAATATTACATTTAATTTAATATAATTTTTGAGTTTAATAAATAAAATATTTCATGTTTACATTTACAAGGATTGAATATCTGACTGTATTTGTCATGGAATCTCTTGAAAGAGTTAATTTTGTATTATTTATGTACTATGATAATATTTATTCATATTTTTAATTTGCTTTCAATTTCAAAATATTAGTTTTTATCTACATGCTTTTGTCATTGATATTGGGTTAAAATGGGTTAAATTAAATTTATCAGCAAACATTATTGTATTTTTTATTAGTTTTTTAATATTTCAGTTTTTTGTAATTTAATAATATTTTTGTAACTATTTTTTATTAGTGAAAATGAAATGTTTTTTGTGTGTAAGATGCACAGTTTGTATTGTAATACACAGTATGTAATATTCATAAGGTTGCTATGGTAACACATCAGTGTCATTGATATATATATATATGGGTCTGCATGTGTCAGGTGGTACTTTGCCGTCATCTCAGTGTCCGGAGTGTTTGCTGTGACCTTCTCGGTTATATTCGCGTATGTGGCGGACATCACCCAGGAGCACGAGCGCAGTATGGCGTACGGCATGGTGAGTATGACCCGCCCACACATTGCCACCTCTCCTCATGCCCGTCTCTGTGCACTAACACATGCTCTCTCTGAAAGGTCTCTGCCACGTTTGCGGCGAGTCTCGTGATCAGCCCGGCCATCGGCGCGTACCTGAGTCAGGTGTATGGAGACAGTCTGGTGGTGGTTCTGGCGTCTGCCATCGCCATGCTGGACATCTGCTTTATCCTGGTGGCCGTGCCCGAGTCACTTCCAGAAAAGATGAGGCCGGCGTCCTGGGGCGCCCCCATCTCATGGGAACAAGCTGACCCCTTCGCTGTGAGTAGACTTGACCTCTTTGCTTGGTACAGTAATATCACACATTTATTACAGATGTTAGATGATGATGGCGCAACACTCATATCCTGTATGGTTTTCGATAGGGAAGTGTTTTAACACCCTTGTCAGCCTCCACGGTCTGAGCTGTTGACATCATGGAGTCTCTAAAGCTGTGGTTTTCACGTGTGGTTGCTCTGACAGTTTCCTCCAGTGTTCCTGTCAACTTCAGAACACACAGATCACATCCCCGAACCGTCTCAGACGGCATTAGTACAGAATCACGGTTAGGGGATGGACCTGATGCTGACTTTTATCATTATGATTCTTCTGTGTCTGCTTCTGAGCCAACATTTGAACAGGATCTTCTCCCAGAGCGTTGAAGCTACACCTCCAGACTCGGTTCAAACCTTCAGACTGTTCTCGGGTTGCTATGACCTTTCTAACGACTGATGGGTTTCCTAAAAAACTAAAACTAAAAATCCTATGGACTGAGGGGGTCAACTTTAATGCAATCAATAGCAAATCTTAGCAACTAGCTTAGAACATGCTACCTAATGCTAGCAATTAGGGACGCTCCGATCAGGATTTTTGCAGCTGATACCGAGTAACGATTTCTTAAAGCTACACTGTGTAACTTTTTTAGTTTATTCTTAGCTAAAAACACTTAGTTCTTTCAAAAATATAAGTGCTCATTAATGTATATTTACTTATTTCAAGTTATAAAGTATTCTCGTAAGTTTATAATATGCCATTGAAAATACATACGGGTAAGGGGTTCGAATGGGGGTCGCCATATTGCCCCTCCATCTTGAAAGTACATTATCCAAAGAGGGACATACCCGTAAATTTAAGCTTCGCCTTTCGCGTTTTAACACTCGATGGCACCGTGTCTGGATTGAACTGGAAGCCATGTTAATCTTGGACTAAAACGGTCACCGTAGGAGTTAAAACGAAATCGGAATTGGGAGGAACAGAAACTAATATTTACTGGATGGTCATTTACCTTTTCACCGCTAGATGGGGGAAAATATCACACAGTGTAGCTTTAAAGTGGTCTCTGCATAACACTATGCATATCAGGATATTTAATAGGGCTGTATTTTATACGTGTTTCTATTTGGATAATTTTAATTTGGATATTTATTTTAAAAATGTTATTTCACATCCTCCCCAATGATGTCCTATAAAACAATGTTGATATTGAAGGATATAAACAAATACAGTGAATGTAATGTAGGCATGTATTAATAATTTTGTTTTTTAATTCGCTGAACTAAAAAATGAAAATAAAAACAAAAGCATATTAGCCTACATTTGATTACCCCATTACAATGGTCACTTTCATACAAATATACATACTTGTAGGTTTAAAATTCCACATATGGCACATTTATTGTCCAACAACAAACATTTGAGAAATATGTATATTTAGGCATCGGCCGATAATCATATTTTATGACTCGATCGGTACTCACTAAACTTGGTCGATCTCACAAACCGATCGCAAAATGATGTCAGCGCGTGAGGAGCTGCTTTAAACTATACGTGTTAACTATCTTACCAGTTATTTTAAAGCTCTTAATATAAAGCATGTGTCATGTTTATCATGCACTTTCCCTGCATCAGCTCATTCTGCTATCTATTTTATTTATAGATGCGTTTGTATCAAACTACTGTAGTTTAACCCCTAGGAGTCTGAGCTCTTTTGGGGCTCTTTAGAAGTTTTGACATGCTCTGACATGTGTGCTTTTTAAGTTGCTTATAAACACATTAATGGCAAAAGTGTAATTACACTGTATTCAGCACAAACTGGGCCACCATAATATGTGAGCAACATGCTTGTATTTTTGAGAGAAAAATGTTTATGCAAGGTAAAATGAAGGCCTCAGAACACACAATAGATATGTGTCCACAAGACCTTTGACTAATGGGTGTTGTTGCCTAGAGTTTTTGCTTCAAACTGATGTTAGAATCATTAAGCCTACTCGTTCACATAAAACACTGATTTAAAATTTGTAAGAGTTTTTCTTCACAAAGCCCGTATGCGAGGAGGCGTGATATCTAATGAATAATGATGGATATCACCTGACAGGACAAAATAACATAATAGCCCGCATAATGAACTGCATAATGAATGAGCTTCATACCTGACTGAGAGAGCAAAAAAATGCCTTTCTTATTTAGTTGAAATTGTACTTATCTAGTAAATGCATCTTGATTTAAGAATGTTTAAATATTTAGACTAGAAACAAGACACAACTTACTAAGAAGAGCATTTTTAAAAACATTTTTATACTATTTTTTGTTTTTAAAAGTAGTCTCATGCTAATAAAAATAAATATTAAATAATACAAAACAAAATCACTTTAAAGAAAGCAATTCACTTTCTACAAAACAAAACTCCAGAATAATTTCTGACAAACTTTGATATTAAATAAATAAATAAAAAACATTAGGCTATAATATTTAAACATCAATATGAAGAAAAATACGTTAGACTGGTACTATATTTATAGCATCTGAGCAGACAAGAATAAAAGCTTTATTGATGTGACACTAGGCTCTTTTACAATAAACACGTTATAATCTGTCCAAAACAGGCCAAATAAATCTTGTCTAAACAGTCTTGCGTGTATGGCATGCAGCAGGATTCATATTTAAACGGTCTTTGTGCGTTTAATATTCACAGATGCTAACAGAATAAACTTAACAGAATAAAGCCTACCTTACAATCAGCCCTGAATCCTTTGCTCAGTCTGAACAGAACATGAACAGCTTTTCATGAGGTGAATTATTCCTCAACGCGTGTCAAAACGATGTAGCTGAAGTACCGTTACAGCGCTTCACTAGATGTGTTTGTATGAGTTGATGTGTGGGCGTCGACTAGTAGAGGACAATACTGTTTTCCAACTGTAGGGGGACCCCGAGAGCAAAACCTACCTAGTGCTGCTTTAATAAACAAAATATATTTTTGAAATGAAGACAGCGTTTGGAGCGGAGTGAAAAAAATCTGTTCCCTGAGTCATCGCTGTTATTGAGTGAACACAAATAAAAGTCGTCAGTTTACTGTTTATAATCACGTCTTGCACTTAGCCTGTATGGCTAAAAATGACGGGGTATTGTGAGTTGTTTCCGCTGGAATAAGGAAAAAATCCATCAGACGGCGACGACGACTTCGTCGGACAGAGGGTTAAAGAAAGCAAACGTAGCCTATTTAGTTTTATATAGTTAGGCTATGTCTAAATATTATAATCTTTTAATCTCATATGTTGATTATGAAAAGTGAGCAGCATGAGTAAGGCAAATAATCAGATGCGCATATGTCTGGGGACATGGATTGAGCATTTCATTGAATTGTGTTTTCTAGAAAGTCTTTCTTTAAAATTTATTTTGTTTTGTATAAATTGTATTTTAATTTTGATCAATGTTTAATCAACTATTTGGCTGTATATTTAATAAATAAGAAGCAAACGATCGTGGGGAATGGATTGACGTGCTGGCCTGTTTCCTCAGTCTCTGAGCAAGGCTGAAACTACAGCGTCTTTCTGTTTTAATACATGTCTTGAATATATGTCTTAATTACAGTCGGCCTGTAGATAGTTATGATATTTGTGGCTGCACCGGGTCCGTCATTATAAAGTTACGCCGCTTTCCTTATTAGGAGAAAATGTCGTTTTAACGACATATCTCGTTATTAGACATACTTGAGTGAAAAAAAAAAAATATGTAGGCCCTATGTGGGAGCACAAAAAAAAACTGTTTCCATTGCAGTTTTGCGAAAATGTCGTTTTTCAAATTGCCTGAAAAACCACCTCATGCGAGCGTAAAAACTTTTTTGCGATATTTGGGAGTTTTTGCGAAATTGACGCGTTTCCATTGGGCGTATTTTCAATTCACAATTTGAAGGGTAATGGAAACACGGCTAGTGTTAATTCATGGTACCAACATGCTAATTAATGTTAGCAAAACATGATAATTCATTCTAGCAATGTGTTAAAACGTTAAATCATACTAGCAGTGTCTCTTTCTTTTTCCTCTTCACTAAATTTTAATCTTCTGAAACTTTCAAGCGTTCATACGGCTTTGTCAAGCCAACATCAAAGTTTGTCCCAATGAACTTCACTCATCTAGTAATATTTTCTATTACATAAGCCAATAAACTGATATTAAACACTGAAAACACTAAATCAGTCATTTTAAACGTCAAGTCAATTCAACTTTATTTTTAACAATGTAGATTGTTTCAGAGCAGCTTCACAGTGTTAAACAGGAAAATAATGCAGCATAATTTTATTCAGCCGTATAGCCATTCTGGAGAAAACGGTGATGTCATCAGTTCATTTCAATTATCATACAGTGACAGTGTGGGCTTTAGATCAGTAATTTAGTTTATATGGTTAATTTAGTTTAATAATTAGATTTATTTGGATATTTAGTTGAAAAATTGAGTGTCCCCAACTGAGCACGCCAAACCAGAGGCAACAGTGGCAAGGAAACCAAAACCCCATCAGGAGCAGAATGGAGGAAAATAAACCTCAGGCTCAGTCGGGGGGGCAGTTCTCCTCTGGCCAATTAACAAACAGCGTATGATTATTATTATTCTGGCAGCTTTACAGGTCAGAGGTCATAATAGATCGGAATATTCGAAAGATCAGAGGCATTGTAATAGATTAAAAGATGACTTTGACAGTGTTGCATTTCATTTTTTAATGTGTGTTATAAGGAGTAATGTATAATTAAATAGATTTTACAATAAACGCCCAGAGTTTGGTGATGAGGTGGCTCTCTCTGTCTCTGCAGTCTCTGAGGAAGGTGGGTCAGGACTCGACGGTTCTGCTCATCTGTATTACAGTGTTCCTGTCGTATCTGCCTGAGGCTGGACAATACTCCAGCTTCTTCCTGTATCTGCAACAGGTTCGTCACGGTTATCTCTGTGGTTAATCTATAACTCGCTTGTGTTCAGTGGGTCAGGTCTGTTCTATTGAAACCCAGATGACAAACAGGACTGTAAAGTGTTATTGTCTTTATCCAGATAATGGGATTTTCCCCTGAGAGTGTCGCGGCCTTCATCGCTGTTCTAGGACTGCTGTCTATCGTTGCACAGGTCAGTTGGACACACAAAGGGTTTTTACTTCATGGTTTTATCATGGGGATGATGCTGAATGTGATTTTCCCCGCTCTAGACGGTGGTATTAAGTTTACTCATGCGTTCCATCGGGAACAAGAACACAATTCTGCTGGGCCTGGGATTTCAGATTCTGCAACTCGCCTGGTACGGGTTCGGATCTGAGCCATGGTAAGACTTGCTTTAAAGCAACTATTTGTGAAAATAGGCTCATTCTCCGCCTCCTCTAGAGTTGAACAGTTGAGTTTGACCGTTTCAAATCCATTCAGCCGATCTCCGGGTCTGCACTGTTAGCATAGCTTAGCATAGATCATTGAATCTGATTAGACCGTTAGCATCTCTCTCAACAATGACCAAAGAGTGTTGATATTTCTCCTCTTTAAAACGAGACTCTTCTGTCGTTCATCGTGTGCTAAGACCGACGGAAAATGAGAAGTTGTGATGTTCTAGGCCGATATGGCAGGAACTATACTCTCATTCCTGTGTAATAATCAAGAGCTGTGAGCCGCCCCATGAGTGCAGCGGCGCAATGATATCACACAGCGCCTGAAAATAGGCTAACTTCAGTCAACATAACCAACGGGACAACCGGCTCACACAGGGAGCGCTGGGACTATTTTCAGCCGCTGCGTAATATCAGATCAAGAGAGATGCTAACGGTCTAATCAGATTCAATGATCTATGCTAAGCTATGCTACATGGAATGATGACAAATGGATTCGAAAACGAGCCTATTTTCAAAAATAGTGCATGTTCCTTTAAGAATAATGTAGACAGTTAATGAGTGTTTATTAATGAATCCACGGTTTCTAACTTCCAGGATGATGTGGGCAGCTGGAGCTGTTGCCGCCATGTCTAGTATCACTTTCCCTGCGGTTAGCGCCCTGATTTCCCGCACAGCCGATCCGGATCAACAGGGTAGGTTTTGTTGAAGTGGCGTTTGGTGTTGTTCGAGGGCGACTGCTAAAGCTCTTGTTTCCGCAGGCGTGGGTCAGGGTATGGTCACGGGGATCCGCGGGCTGTGTAACGGTCTGGGTCCCGCCCTCTACGGTTTCATCTTCTACATCTTTCATGTCGAGTTGGACCAAGTTCCAGAGAAAGACCCGGATACGCCGCACCACCACGATCACCACCAACAGGTCAGGCACCGCACACCGCTGCGTTTGGGTCTTCAGCATAGACGGTGTTAACCGTGTTCATGTGTTCCCTTCACAGAGTGCAATAATCCCAGGCCCGCCGTTCCTCTTCGGTGCGTGTTCTGTGCTGCTGGCGCTCCTGGTGGCTCTCTTTATTCCCGAACACCCCCATATGGGCACTCGTGCGGGCAGCTGGAAGAAGCCCACATCACCCCACGGGCACTCGCACAGTCCCCACCCACCCGGAGAGGCCAAAGAGCCCCTCCTACAGGACACTAACGTGTGATTGGGTGTTTTGATGTGGCTGTATTGGCCACGCCCCCTAACCGTTGAGAAACGAGCTGCGCATGGAGGCTGTTGTCATTTATTGAAACGTAAAGCTATATCAGAGGCTTGCACCGAGAGCTCGACCTTCCTGCAGACTTCTGAACCGCTGGGAGAACTCTGCAGGAAGGAGTCTCGAGGAGCAGGACTGGGCGGCGCTGTTGTATCATGAATAGAGCACCACTTTTTAAAAGAGATGTAAATAGAAGAACATATATTTAACGATGGTTCTGTCCAAAGGCACTATTGCAATGGCTTGTATTTATTCTTTTTATTATGTTTTTTTTTTTTTGTTGCCTTTTTCTTTTTTTACGTTGCTCTTCTAGTTATTAATTTTCCATAACTCACTCAGGGACATTAACCCGGTCAGGAATGTTTCCGAACACAGTGTGTTCCCCTTATCACACACACATCAGCGTCAAGCAAGCAGAACGAATGTGCAGATCACTTGTAAAACTATTCGCAAGAATTCACGTAGAACAAACTTAACTCATTCGTAAAATTTCATAAAAACGTTTGTTCTATGCGAAGTTTTAGGAAATTATTTACACCCATTTCAAAATTGTATGAATGTTTTTACGAATAAGTTGCATACATTAATTTGTTTTCTTAAACTTAGGATTGTTCTACGTGAATTCTTGCTATCTAACTCATTCGTAAAAACATTCATAACATTTTGAAATGGGGGAAAAATAATTGTGTAAAACGTTTCCTAAAACTTCGCAAGAATTCACGTAGAACAAACTCATTTGTAAAAACATTCGTAAAAATTTGACGTGGGGGGGTTTGGGGAAATAGTGTAAATCGTTAACTAAAACTTTGCAATAATTCACGTAGAACAAACTTATCTAACTCATTCGTAAAAACATTTGAAAAATTTCATAAAAACGTTTGTTCTATGTGAAGTTTTAGGAAATGATTTACACTATTTTTTCCCAATTTAAAAATTTTACGAATGGTTTTACGAACAAGTTACATGCGTTAAATCGTTTACTAAAACTTTGCAAGAATTCACATAAAACAAACTTATCCAACTCGTTCGTAAAAACATTCGTAAAAAATTTGACATGGAGAGGAAAAAAGTGTAAATCGTTTCCTAAAACTTAGCAAGAATTCACGTAGAACAAACTCATTCGTAAAAATTTGACGTGGGGGGGTTTGGGGAAATAGTGTAAATCGTTTCCTAAAACTTCGCAATAATTCATGTAGAACAAACTCATTCGTAAAAACATTTGTAAAATTTCATAAAAACGTTTGTTCTATGTGAATTTTTGCGAAGTTTTAGGAAATGATTTACACTTTTTTTCCCAATTTCAAAATTTTACGAATGGTTTTACAAACTAGTTACATGCGTTAAATCGTTTCCTAAAACTTTGCAAGAATTCACATAAACAAACGTTTTTACGAATGTTTTTACGAACAAGTTAGATAAGTTTGTTTTATGTGAATTCTTGCTAAGTTTTAGGAAATGATTTACACCATTGTTTTCCGTTTTTAAATTTTACGAACAAGTTACATGCGTTAAATCGTTTCCTAAAACTTTGCAAGAATTCACATAAAACAAACTTATCTAACTCGTTCGTAAAAACATTCGTAAAAAATTTGACATGGAGAGGAAAAAAGTGTAAATCGTTTCCTAAAACTTCGCAAGAATTCACTTAGAACAAATGTATGTAACTCGTTCGTAAAAGCATTTGTAAAATTTTAAGAATAGGAAAAATTTGTTTCCTAAAATTTCACAAAAAACAGACGTACGTAACTTGTTCGTAAAAACATTCATAATAAATGATCATTAAATCTATCCAAGTCATTGGTAAAAGCATTCGTAAGATTTCAGCGAAACGAGTTTGTGTAAATGGTTCGTAAAACTACTTGCGATATTTTGAGTGGAACAGATTGGTGTAAATAAAACTAGTTACAAAATTTTAGTTAATCAATCGTAAAACCATTTGTAAGAATTCTTGCGGAGCGAATTTCTGTAAATCGTTCATAAAACCTTTTATACGAATTTGAGTTGAATGATTTATGTAAATTGAGTAGAAACTGAATTTTCGTAAACCTTTTCTTGGAATTGACTCGTTGATCTTGAGGCCCTTTTTAAGGAAAATGACGCAGAACTGTACGGATTTCCACGTGAATGGCCTTAACGGAGTTGCATTAGAACGGTTGTGGTACAGCTTTTGTTCGTTACGTTTGTTTAAGCTGACGCCTGTTTTCTTTATACCACTTAGAATCAATGGTGCCTTCCCAGCTTGAGTTGTGTTGACGGAAACGGTGAATTTAAGTGAAGCGCGAAACTCCCAATTGCGAGATTTGATCAGTCTTTCGCACACGACTGAACATGTTGAGTTTCGTAGAGCGGACCTTCGGCCTTTTGTAGAAACATTTTACAGGAAATACGCAAGTTTACGCAAAACACGTCGTAAATGCCAACTGACAAAATAACATTAGAGGAGGAATTTGCCAGTGGC